>BQNB010022614.1:0-62810 GCA_026074375.1 Tanacetum coccineum | reverse complement strand
AACCAAATGTCCAAACCAACCAAAACCGTTATCAAGGAACCAATTCAAATTTCAACCAAAACCGTGGAAATTTTAATCAAAACCGTCCCAACAACCAAAATCAAGTTTATCAAGCTCCACCATACCAAGCACCAACCAATCAAGTTTTACCTTACCAACCTCCAACAAATAGCGTTTTGAAAACAGATTTTGAAAGTTACGTCAAAGCAAATGATGCGATATTGAAGAATGTGCAAAATCAAAATCAAGGTTTGCAAAATCAAATGGAAAATGTTACAAGTTTGTTAACAAGCCTTTGCACCAAGATTAATGATTTCAGCAATCCCAAACCAACCTTCAAGTTCAAAATCTTTACCAAGCAATACCATTCCAAACCCTAGGAACGAAGCCAAGGCAATAACAACTCGAAGCGGAGTTTCTTACGAAGGGCCATCCATTCCTATGCCTCCTCCATGTATGTTATCCGATGTGTGTAGAGGAACGTCAACGGAAATGTCCCACCATCGCTTTAACCCCCAAAATGTTCAAGAAACAAAATTCTCAAACAACAACAAAAGAGAATCAATCGGGAAATGTAATGGTCCTAATAAACATAGAACTTAAGCTTTCCTTAAACCCGAAAAGAAGAAATTAGAAACAAGGCCATGAAAAGGACAAGGTTCAACTTCAAAAGTTTTGGAAAATGGTTTAAAACAACTTCAATACAAATATTTCTCTTGCGGAAGCATGGTTCTAATGCCGAAATAGCACAAAAATGCTCAAAGATCTTTGCGCTAATAGTAAAGACTTAAAGAACTACTAATCTCCTTGAGTGAAAATTGTAGTGCCGTAATTCGCTTTAAGAAATTGCCTTAGAAATTGGGAGATACTTGTCGATTTACCATACCATGTATTTTTCAAAGCTTAAAAGTTCAAGGTTTACCGATTTAGGAAGCTAGTATCACTTAATGCATCTTCCGGTCTTTCATAGGTTAGGAATTTACCAACCACGATCAACCCAAATGAACTCTCGATTAGCTAACCTCAACTTTGTCGACCGATAGGGATTTGTAAGGATGTGCTTGTTCCAGTAGGAAAGTTTACGTACCCGGCCGATTTCGTAGTTGTTGATTACGCTCCCGACGAACAAATTCCTTTGATTCTCGGAAGACCATTTTTACGAACCGCACGAGCTTTAATCGATGTTTACGACGAAAAGTTGATCCTTCGTGATGGAAATGAAAGTTTAACGTTGAACATGCAAAGTGAGAAATCGAAACTTAATGGTACTCAAAAAGTTGAATCAATCAACATGATTGATATTTTTAACGTTCCGAATTATATTGGTTTTAAGGATTTATTTGCTCAGATGTATAGTGGCAATCCCACTATTCAATCCAATGATTCCTTTCCTAGTTCTTCTCCGATAAAGACTAGTGATTCTACTACCGAGGAATTCACCGATGAATTCACTCTTCCTAACTCATTACCACCGGGTGATGATGTTTCCATTCTTAAAAAGGACTTCCAAGGAGATACGTTTCGAATTATCTCAAATCCTCTTTTCGAGTTCGATAATGATTTCAAATCTAGCAATGTGAATCCTCTCTTTGAAGAGAAGGATAAGGATGTCGAGATTAAGTCTTCTTCTTCCGTCACACTTACTTCCAACCGTAAAGCAAGTTGAAACATAAGATATCCTGAAAAAGATTCGATCCACCGGAATTTGATCTTACCCTTGGTCCTACCACTCCATGAAGTTTTAAGTAGCAATCCTACTTTCCCTACTCTCACCGGAGAGAAGGTTTGTTCATGGAAAACACCGATGTTTCTTTCGTTGGTCCTATTAGTTTGGAAAATGAGAAACGAATAGTTGCGATAAGGAAAAAGATAATTTGTCTCTTGGCAGCATTCTTACATAAGAAACCAAAGACTCTTTCTCGTCCTCAAGAAATTGAAGAAATCAAGGAACAAGTTGAGGAAGTTTCAAGTGATGTTCAAATCAATACCATTGTCATGCCGATAGAATCACTTTCGATAATCCAATTGATTTTAATCGATCATATTTTTCAAACCAAAAGCAATTGAAAAGAGGACTTACCCATTTCATTTGACTCCTACCACAACAAGTATTTTACCATATCCTTCTTAGATTCCTGACTCGCCTTCAACTGCGGATTGACGTCTAGTGGTTACCTTGAATTCTCTCGGAAACGAGACAAAGTAATACAAAACTAGGTATACTATTTACCATTACATTCATGATAAAAATCTTAGTAACATTGGATGGAAAAATCAAAAGAGAACAAATTCCTCCGGGAACTCCTTTAGTTTTCCAAGAACCATCAAATTTTTACTACCAACCTCTATAAACCACCCAATAATGTTTTTGAAGAATGTTTGATCTAATTTCTCTACCAAATAAGAAATGTTTCCTCTACATGTTTGAATATACCGTTCGCATTTATCATTTGGACTTTTCTTCCATTCATCACTTATACCAAGGCATCACCTATGATTTTCTCCTTTAGAAGTGAGAATTTTTTTTTGAACTCCGGAATCATCACGTCTCACAATCCATTGGCAGTCAATGAACGTACAAATTGGCTCTCCCAAAGGACAACTGAGATTCAGGATCGAGTCGATCTTGCGACTCCCGGTAATCAAAAAAAAGCGCTTCGTGAGGAGTTCACCCCATGCTTATCCTTTTCTTTCTTATTTACTTTCTATTTTCTAACCTCTAATTTGTTGTGATGTTAAGGCCCCATCCTCTTCGTTTCTCGTTGATTTTTTGTCATATAGTGATTTGGCATGATTAACTAACCCAACATTTTCAGAATCCTCACGTGTTCGATGCCTAATTCCGAAGCACGTCCGATTTTTCTCAGCCTTTGTGTGAAAATTAGTTTTGGGGAGATCAATATCCTTTCATTATTATCGATTAACGAATTATCTCATTGTCTACTTAATAAACGGCTTCGATTTTTCAAGTAGGAAACCCGACTTAAACATTAGACAATGTATCATTTTAGTAAGGTGAGGGAATCTATCGAATAATGGTGCTTGCTTATTGTTTTGGTTCTCACGTCCGCCGTTTACCACAAAGAATAGCAAAAATTTTAAATTTTCAGTTAATTCATGTCAAAAAAAAAAAAAAAAAAAACAAAAAAAAAAAAAAAAATAAATAAATAAAAAAAATAAATAAAATGTGTATAAAGACAAAAATGTTATGTTTTCCGTTGGTAAAGAATAAAGTAATTTTTGACCGCGATTGAACGTGTTTAGTTCTAAGCTTTTCCATAACCAATAATGAAGATAGTTAATATCTAGTCTCATGACACGTCTAGAACTTGAATCCATTAGTAAATGAATAGCTTGTGCTAATCAAAAGAGATTTTTAATAACCGAGTTGGAGTTTATATAGCTAAGCATTTGCAAAATTTCTTAATTTAAAAACAAGAAATGATAGATGTTATAAAAAGTCATGTATATTAAACGTAGAATCTTGAGGATTTCTTTCAAGTCTCACATGTAATTACTTGTGCTTTATTTCTCACCATTATCTTGTTTCACTTTTATAAATGTTATAATAAAAAGAGTTGTATGGTTTTATTGGTTAATAAATTAGGTTTAATAGAAGTTTTTCTTTAAGTTCCTTTGTGATAGGATGAGTACACAATCAGAGTAATAACTAAATATTGGCGTAAAAAAAACAACAAATATAATAAAAAATTATCTCGCCAATGTACTCATCGTGTGACGGAGGCTTGTCCGAGTGTTGGAGAATTTCCATAAAAGGTAGAGTCCCGGTGTCATAATATGTCGGAATAACCTCTTGTCGACTAGCTATCTGATGGGGCTTCGATATAAAAGGACACCGGGTTTACTTATATAACCAAGGTCGAAATATGTTTGCTGCATCTTGTCGGAGGCGTGGCCGATGTTATAGCCTACTAAAGGACTGAGGTTTAAATAAAGTTGCTTAATTTTTGTCATATTAGTGCCTGTAAATAGCCTAATAGGTTATTTGGAGCAAATGAGAATGGTCCATACTTGTCTTAAAGCGCCTTAGGGTATATGACATGAATGGTGCCTTGCATAATAGCTTAAATAAAAAGCCAAATTTTGGTCGCCATCGATGTGGCATTTATTCTTGATTGCATATGATCTTTTGAGATGTGGCTAGGATCTAATATTGCGTTCATTAACCATGAAATGACCCTTATTTTCTGAATAAATCACATTATCGAAACACAAGTCTTGTAAAGACCTTCGTGTATATGACTTAAGTAAAATCGCTGAGATACAAAAGTAGATTTGTGGGAGGAAGAAGTAAGTACACAATTAAAATTTATGAGTAGTGTTAGTGTCATGGACTTGTAATTAACGACGATCTTGTTTTTAAACTTAGCATGGGAAAAGTGAAAAATTCGGGATGATGAAGATATCTCATATACAGCATAATATTGTCTTTTTATTCTATGATCCTAAAAGTTACCCAATGTGGTAATGAAAACAGTGCATTATGTCAACACAAATAAATGTAGTTAGGTATTAATAATTAAAAAAAAATCCATAAAAAGAGAAAAATCTTAGAAATGGGGAGTCGTGTGTGTTTTATAACTGTGAATCTCTACTTTCTCACTAAAAACTCATTGCTACTTTACAAAATGTATAATTGTTGGTTGAAATTTAGAGTATTTGGTTATAAGCATGAGATTGCGAGAGTACACACAATCGTGTTAGTTTGGTGTGAATTAGATAAGTTTATTTTACTATATCCATTTAAAGGCTTAAAATAACCAGAAATAAACCCCAAACGATCAAAAATGGCAAAAATTTTCTTGTTTCTTAGTTTATGTGTGCAGTATGGAAAATGTACAAATATCACAAAAATCAGTCAAAAATAACACGAGAACGGAGATAGATCAAGTAAGCTACATGATCTCAAAGCCGAAGCCAGAGAAATCATGCCTCAGCCTTCTGCAGCTAAACCACAGTCAACCAAAGCTCATCTCTATTGTTTATAAAACACAAGGGGTGAATATGCAATTTACCAAAATTGTTTATTAACTTGAAATAGTGCAAACCAAACACAAGGGCCAGAAATGTAATTATCTCAAAGAAGAAAATGGCGCGGGTCAAATGCCGGGTCAAATCTACCCACTTCCACTTCTCATCAATTCAATATCACAACCCTACCACCAATTACCCAACCCTAACCCGATCCTACCCCAACCCAAACCCAACCCTACCCGGATTAGTTTAATTAAACTCTTTAACATTTACTGTTACTCCATTTACCCCCAATTTCGATTCACTCTCTCACCCACACATGAACACACACGAACCCACATGAACCCTAATTAGTTAACCCCTCACCCACACTCAAATTAACCTTAGGGTTAATGACCCTCTCTCAAATCCTAACCCACCCATCACTATCATCTCATTCCCTAACCCATTCCACCGTGGCTAAAAGATGAATCGTGATTGGTTGATGTGACGTATGTGAGTGTTTCCCACTCATACAAACTACAACCATATGCCACATCATTGATCCTGGTTAATACACCCATTTAATCCTAACGGCTAGCAGGAGTAGATAAGAGATGGAGGGCAAGAATGAAGCAAGAAGAATGATCGAGAAGAAGGGATTAAGCTCAAGCTTGTGGGTATAAAACCCCACATTCCAGCACAAAGAGAGGGATTAGTTAGTATAATTTTTTTTAGTTTTAATTTTTCAGATTATTTTTTGTAATAATTTTAATATTCCATTATAGTAGTTCCTATTTTAATTGTAATTTTCAATTATAATATTCGTTTTGAGTTAAAGAACCCTATTTCAGTTTAATAAAAAAGTAATTCATCTTAAATTGCAACTTCATTAATTCAGTTAAGAAAAGTTTGATGTATGACATTGCTGTTTATCGTGATCAAGACATTGAAACATATTGGAAATGGAGGTTTGAGTATTCCAATCTTGGGTTTTTTTAGTAGGCTGAGGTTACAGCTATATGATTAGATTAGGTTTTTGTTTTTTTGAGATTGGCTTAATGTGAATAAGCCCAAAAGCCCCACTTACTATTGATTGTTCATAGCTTGAGTTGAATCTAAGTCTCTTATATTTTTGTTTTACATTTGTACTGTTTTTTGTTTTATCAATAAGCTGGTTTATATTAGATGTTAAATAAGCTGTTGGAATGCTTCTGTTGATTAAGTCATAATCTTGAGTATTGAATTTCTGTCAAACACTTGATTTTGCTTTGTTGATTAAGATGTGGAATACAAAGCTTTAAAGCTTATCAAGCTGATAAGCTAAACCAGCTTATTACAATAAGTTAGATATTAAGGTCAATAAAAGTTGTTTCCTAAAAAGACTATTTAAAAAGCTGTTTTTGATTTAAAAAAGGATGCTGGTTGTTAATTGCTAGTTGCTTCAGGGGTCAGTCTTGCCTATTTTAATAGTTTCTGTTAGATATTAATTTACATCGTTAGTCCCTAGTTAATTACATCGTTAGTCCTTTGTTAGTTAATAGTTTATTCTGGTTTAAGATCCCAGGTTTAATGGACTGGTTTTCAGTCAAGTGTTCAATCTTTGTGTTTTTAGTATAAAATCTCAATTTACCCCGCCTACCCCTAAGCTTTGTTTCATGGCCATTCGAGACACATTGTTATTAAGATTTTAGTTTTAAGTTTTTATAAAAATTAGTTTTTTAATAAATAAATAAATAAGTGTTTTTACTTTAATTTAGCTAAATTAGGTTTTTAATAAATATTTTAAAATAGTGCATTAAATAAAATTAATTTTCTTTCATGCATATTTACTCTTTATAAAAAGTATTTTTATATAATTTTTAGTTTAAGTTTTATATTTCTAAAAATTAATTTTCAAATTTAGTTTTTTTTTTTTTTTTTTTTTTTTAAAAAAACATTTAATTTTCAAACCTTTAGTTTTTTTTTAATTTTAACCTTTTAAATAGAAAAATAAGTAATAAAAATGTTTTTCTCATTTTTTAAGTAATTTAGGATTAAAATAGCTTAAAAAGTATTTTTCTTATTTTTTTTTTATCAATTTAATTTCTATTTTTAGAATTTAATTTAGATTAAATAGTTTTAAATTCATAAAAAATCCAAAAGTTTTTAAAAAAAAAAAATATTTTTAATTTTCCTAAAAATTATTCTTTTAGCATAAATTAGGTTTAGGAATTTAGTTATATTTTAAAGTTTTAAATTGCATTTGTTTTCTTAAATGTCGCATTTTTATCTTCGTAATTAGTTTAATTTGTTATTTAGTTGTTTAATTGTGCCTTATTAAATTTAAGTAGTTTAAATAAATCAAAAATTCTTCTTTTCCAATTCAAATCAGGATCCAAACTTAAACGAGGTTTCCATTACACGAGTCATTGGGGAAACGACCCGGGTGATCATACTTGCCCGGTTTATTATACGTATTCTATATTATATTATATATATATTTTTGAGAGTGAATTTTATCAAGGGTAACTTGGTAACTTTCTTAATTACTCTCGGGATTATATTATTTTATATTATATTATACGTGTATGTAAACTGCCACAATCATACTCCTTCTGTTGTGGGTTGCCCTGCACATAAAATAAGAGAATTAGACTCTTTTGGGGATCCAAGCCATTATAGACTTGGATCTGCCTCGTGCATCAATGTAAGAATATTTCTTGAAAGTATTTGATGCACTACTGTTTTTGGCTTTCCAAACCCAGCATGTTGAGGCCTTAACAACATTAACCCCTTTTCCCTTGTTTTCACTTACTACTGCTCCCTAGCAGTAGTATCTTTTACCTTGACAGTATTAACCTTTTTATTGAAAATACTGTTTTTGTATTCAGAATACTTGTTAAATGGCCTTGTGACTTGTGAATATCCCCTTTTGTAAGCATTTGATTTGGTCTAGGATTATTCCATAGGTTTTGAGCCAACAGTATTAACTGGTCTGACAGCAGTATTAACACTTGCACCAGCAGTATTAATTTTGCCAGACCTGGTTAATACTGCTTGTGGAACAAATCTTCTATTAGGGTGAGGGTGAGTCATTTTATTAGCAAAGTTCTTGTGATTCACCCTACTTGAGTTGTTCCACACTGGTCTTATAACCTTTTTATCACACACATAATGAAGATGCTCAAAACTACCACAAACAAAACAAGCTTTATTAATCATTTTAAAGTCACTTCCTAGTCTTTGGGACATAAGATTGTTCCAGTTTCTTTGGTTCCCTCTAGGATAGTGTTTGTTTTGTTTAGATGTTTCTACCTTCTCTACTGTTTCCCTAGCAGACTTAACAAATTTTATCTTTTCAGTGCTAGGTCTAACAGTTTTATCCTCAACATTAGGTATAAATTCTACCTCACTATCATCATCAGAATTCCAATCCTCAATGACTAGAGGTCTAAAGCTGTTCTTCCTAACAGTTTTAGGTTCTACTGCATCACCATTACTTTTTACATCAGCAGACTCATGATTTGACTCAACTGTCTTAACATTACTAGGTGTAACAATAGTAGTAACATCCATATTCTCACTTTTAACTATTTCATCCATAAATGTTAGATCAGGTTTGAAGGGAATGAAGTTCCCTGTATAAGGTGGGGGAACTGCATGATATCCCTTATCAGATTTGGACTTATTATACTCCTGATTTTCTAACATCTCAGATGAATTCACAATGCTTTCTACTGCAGGAGAAGCTGCAGTAAAAGCAGCTGCATTATATCCAATTTTTAAATTTGACACTAACTTGACTTTCCAGCAAATTGTTCAAAGATTTAGATGAATTTTGAAACTTCTCTAATGTTAGTTTTAACTCACCTCTCTCTTTTTCTGCTTTTTCTAATTCCTTTTTGTTTTCAACTAAAGCATTATCTCTTAGTTTAACTTCAAGGTTTAAAACATTGATGCTCTCTTCAAATACAGCCTCATTTTTCTTATAGTGAGCTAGTTTAGCTTCTACTGATTATAAACCTGCTTTATAAGATACTAAATTAAACTGGGACTTTTTGTAATCAGAAGACAAACTATCATATTGTTCTTTGAGAGTAGCATAAGCTTTTACACATTATTTAGAACAAGAATCTACCTTAGAGTCTAAACTGGACGAACTTCCTGAAGATGTAAATGCCATTAATGCAAAGTTTGTAGGATGTTCTTCTTCAGCTTGGTAGCTCCAATCATACCCTCTAATTTCATCTTGAGAAACCAAGGCATTTTCAGTAGGAGTTTCCACTGTTACAGTTCTTATATTCTTCTATTTTCCTCTTTTCTCTTGATTCCTTAGAAGTCTACATTCTCTTGCAAAGTGACCATTTTTATGACAATTGTAACATTCCACTTTTGACCTGTCAAATCCAACTCTTTGACCATTTACATCTAACTTCCTGCATGTCCTCTTGATGAATCTCCTAGCTCTAATTGTCAGCATGGCCATTTCCCATTGTAAATCCATTTCTTCTAGGTCATCAGGATCAATTTGTTCTAGATCCTCTTGTGAAAGTTGAGGAGAATTAGGCTAACTATCCAGGAAAGCACAGATCACAACATCACTAAGATTATCTCCAGATGTAGGATTACTTTGAGTATGAGCAGCACTAACTCCATAAGCAGTGTTATCTGCTTCATTTGTGCTGCTATTGCTGTTAGTGCTGTTGGAGGACACAAAAGCCACATTTTGTGGATTTTGACTTGTACTTGATGATCCTGAAATTTTAGGTTCATATATCTTTAAGTTGTTGTATAAGTCATCCAAACTGATGGTCTCTATTTCTTCTTTGTTCCTCCAGATCAAAGCATGAGTCTTCCATTCAGATGGAAGACTTCTCAACAGTTTTAAGTTCATGTCCTCTTGTGTAATAACTTCGCCTTGAATCTCCAACTGACTAATAAGTTTTTGCAACCTATCAAAAGTTTGATCCATTGTTTCTGAACTTGATCCTGCAAAGTTCTCATATTGTTGCTTGAGTAGAGTTCTCTGAACTTTCTTGGATTCCTTGTTTCCTCCATACCTCTTCTCAATGGCTTCCATGAGCAATTTTGCATCTTTATATGAATGGAACTTCAGTTGATCCTTATTTGGGAGTGCCATCAACAGAGTTCCTCTAGCTTTCATCTCATTCCTCCTGTCCTGCTTTTCTTTTGTAGAAGTGGGTTCATATTCCTGCTCAACTTCTCCAACAGTTCTCTTTAGCACTTTGTTACCATTCAGAATTACTTCCCAGAGAGAGTAATCAGTCATGAGAAAGTATTGTTCTATCCTCATTAACCATAGATCATAGTCCCCTAGGTTTAGGTTAGGAAGTCTTGCAGTCAGAGTTGTAGAAGTAGTGCTTGCCTCCATCTTATTACTAAGAAATAGATTTAGTATATATTGTTTGTTTCTTCGTATTCAAAGATTCACAACAAGCTCTGATACCACTTGTTGATCCCAATGAACAAATCTTAAACTCCTTAGCTTGATGTAAAGTTTAGTTGTATTGAATAGATCCAAGACAAATATGGTAGAAGCTAAGATTGAGAATATCACAAACTATGCGCAATCTTGTTTGTAATACTAAGAAGAACAATGAAACAGTAAAACAATCAAAGACAAACAGTTTATCAAACTTTCAGCCTCATACTCAAAAGTATTAGGGTTACAAAAAACCTTGAAGCTATGACAATGACTCATTTTGGTACATTGAATTTTATACCCTAGGACCTCCTTTTATACACCAAGGAGTCCTACAAGGCTTACAAAACTTTCCTAAGTTATCATAATCTTTTAAACAAATAACTTATACATATCTTTTACAAAAATAACTCAATACTTATCTTCATAAGTATTCTTGTTCTCCAATCCTTTCTCTTGTCTTTATCCATTTGATAGTAGAAACTTTTCCAAACAGTTGTAATCTTTTAGCAGTTTAAACCAGTAGCATTAACTTTTGAACTAGCAGCACTAACTGAGCACAAGCAGTAGTAAGTACTTAGAATATTTTCTTCATTCTTCATTAGCAGTACTAAGTTACACTAGCAGTACTAAGTTACACTAGCAGTACTAACTTTATGCTAGCAGTTATAACTTTACTCTAGCAGTACTGACATATACTAGCAGTACTAACTTTTGTACTAACAGTACTAATATATACTAACAGTAGTAACTAGCAGTAGTAACTTTATACTACCAGTACTAACTACTTAGCATAATTTTCATTAGTATCACCAACAGTACAAAGTATTCCTGAGCAATATTAACTCTAAGAATCATCTTGAATTCTTTAAATCCCAACAATCTATGTGTTGTTTGATTGATTTATGTTCTTGCTTTCTTTATAACATGCTAGGTTAAACCCTCCTTTGTATTTACTTATGATTGCATGAAACTTAGATTGTAGATCCTTTTGATGTTGCTTCTTCTTGATGGATGTGCGCTTTAGGCTCTAGAAAACTAGTCATAAGATATTAAATTGGCATAGTCGTTAATGTGTCTCGCGACTACTAGTTTTAAATTTGTAACACGAATTACCAAATAAGCTAAGAACATACGGGCAAGTATGACCCTTTCGTTTGTAGCTAGCTTTTTGTGGTAAGCCGAGGTTGTTTATTAGGATTTTGGTGTTTTCAATTGTGAAGAATCAAAGTATCAATAAGCACAAAAGTGGTAAAATGGTTGTCACGTCCTAAAATACCATATAAGCAACAAATAACACGAAGATAATAATGCTACTAATTCAACGAGAATTAATATGATTAAAGCTACTTGTTTGCAACTAGTATTCATATCAATGGAGTGTTGGAATATCAGATAGATACTTAAGCAATAACAACAAATCTAAAGTCATACAATTTCAATCAATGGGTAATATCATGAAATTGCATATAATAAGGTTTAGACTAACACACCCTTTTGACCTATGAATGTTATTATAAACCGAGTCTTTTACAAGCCAATTGTTAGAAAGAAGATTTTACTGATTCGTTCATTAAAGTCCTTTTAACCTATACTCTAGATTAAACCTTTATGAGTCCAATTAAGATGTTTATTCGTAGTGCTCAATTATGAAATACCAAACATATACGCGCTCTAATGTTTGGAACAAACCACAACAAGAAATCCTTTCGACCTATAGATCCGGTTATGATTTACCAAAAAAATAATTAGACACATATAAATTCAACCAAACTCATAAACAAAATCATAATTCTTTATTGAAAAGATCCAAACACTCCATATCTTATGTTTACATCATTCCAAAAAAGTAAATAAAACTACTCTATGATTATATTAATTAAACACAAAGGTTCAACAATCATAACAAGCATAAACATTCTGAAATTATAAGAGAGATTACCAAAAGTATGGATACAATAAGTAAAGAGGAAGGATTAAAGCAACCTTCAAGCCTCCAATCAACTATAAGCTTCATACCAACCGGAAAATGATCCGTTACACCTTACTTGATGTTCTTGAGCACTCCTTCTGGATTTGGCAGAGGTTTAGAAGTCTTTTGGGTTAGATAATGATGGTGAAATTTGTCATTGAGGGGAGAATGTGGTTTTTCTATGTGAAAAGTGAGTCTTGAGGCCTTTATTTATAGTAAAAATCAACATTGGCCACCAAGCATAAGTATTGGCCACAAAGTACCATGAATCTTCTAGAATTTTAAGTTATGAGGGGACTTGATCAGACTTGAGGCGGTTGGAACTTAAATTGGTGAGTTAATGAAACTTGGAAAAGACAGCGGAGCCTCTGCCGGGCGGCACAATGGATTGCCGTATGGAACACTACTCGTGGGCAGCAAAGGATTAACTCAATTTTGTAGATTTTTATCTTATCTTCGCGTTGCCTCCTGAATCAAGTCAATCCGAGTTCGTATGCTCAAGTTATGGCCAAAATGGTAAAGGTGTGTCAGGAACAACTATACTTCCAATATGTCTTCGTTTAAGCTTCCTGAGTGTATGGTACTTGGTCGTGGGTCTTTATTCTTCAACTTAACTTGACTTTATCTTTATCTTGGGACTTAGAAGCTTGTATGGTTGACTCTTTTGCTCTTGAAATGCTTCCCGAGCTTGTTCTTGATGCGGGATTCTTCGTACTTGTACTAAACTTCATTTTTACTTCTTTTCTTCGTCTTTTTCTTGCTTCTCTTATACTTGGCTACAAATATACTTGCAAACACACTTTGGTACAATTAAGTAACAAAAGCATATAAAAATAGCCAAATATCATATACAAAAGTACGGATAACGCTACTAAAAACATACTCAATTTGAGCGTTATCAAATTCCCCCACACTTAAGTTCTGCTCGCCCTCGAGCAGGTAAAAGAAAATTTGCTTGCCCTCAAGCAAATATAAGAAAAGAAATCTAGAAAGAAAATACCTAAATGGAAAAAATAAAAAATTTTTTTTTTAAGTTTTTTTTTTGAAAATATCGACATATTTTTGTTTTTTTATAAATGAGCGCAAAAGGCGCAAACACCCCCCCTGGATAAGGCATGGGATTCTTTATGAGAGGGTGTATCACAAACATATAAGTCAAAAGTCTAAGTCCTAATGTTGCTAGTCACCAATCAAACTGCAAACCCCGGAAATGATTATAGTTACAAACTCCTCTGCAACATACATCGATAACCCATAGGTATATCATGTCTTAGCACATTGGCTAATCGATATCTCAATCACTTCATCTTCATAAACATATAGCACGTTGGTTTTATTTGTCATCACATTTTTTTTGATGACTTATTCTTTTTTTTCATATATTCTTTTTCAACCTCTTTTTTCCCTTTTTTTTACATCACAACTCCCCCACACTTCGCATAAACATACACCACAAAAATACAAAACATAAAGATGATCAATCTTCATCTTTGTCGGAATGGCACACACAAATGACGAAGTGCGACATAACTGATAATCATTAAAAACATACCAACATACTAAGCAACTAGCAACCAACCATTTAGACTTTGACTATAGGTTAGGCTACAGTTTAAAGTTAAATATTTTTTTTCTTTTTCTAGATTTTATCAAACGAACGGGATGGCTCAACATGTGTTCTAAAGGTATCTAGAACTAAAAGTAAGTGCTAACAAATGGGTCCATATGGAAAGTTAACTAACCGATGTGGCCAGCTAAAATCGTTAGATGTAAACGAAAGGCCATTTGGTTTTATTCCTAAGGTTGCCTCTTTATCACGCATATACACTTATATCACACAAGTGCGATCTCACTGCGGTCTGGTAATGATTTACATGTACAAATTCTAACAACTATAAGGGCAAACAAGTCTACATAAATTTTAAATTAGCCCAAAAAATTAGAAAATTTTAAAATCAGTCTCGGTTTCCCTGTTTACTTCCCCCATGGTTAAGTTTTGAATTGGCCTCAATGTGAAAAATAACTTCAAAGTATGAATAATAGGGATATAAGAGTAATAGAAAATCATACATCCACGTATGAAAAATTACGATCGAACTCAATATGATAGATGTTACGCGGATGCTAGCTTAAGTGTGTGAGATTAATTAATTTCACCTCCAAGCATCCTCCTTCACCATTACCTGCTGCATTATTAAAACAAAACAAACAAACACACAAAATGCAAACAATAATATACTAAACACTACGAGCATGTAATACCCCTACATTTAATATTTTCCAAGCTAAAAAACAACTTTCTTAAAGGGTGCATATTTATTCAAAAACTAGAAATTAAAGTACATAAAGCAATTAAAACCTCGGGTTGCCTCTCGAGAAGCGCTTAATTTATTATTGACTCATTAGCTAGACTCTTCCCCACGACTCAGGATTCTTTGATGATAGGGTTCAAATGGGAAGTTTCCCTTTTTAAAGCTTAAGGGTATGGGATTTTTGGTATATACTCCATGAGCGAAGGAGATACATTTAGTCTTTTTGGGTTCTCCATGTCCTCAATATTTCCTTTTGACACTTCATTTCCAATGCCAACAAATGATATTAATTCTTTGTCACCATCATGATTTGATATTTCATCGTGTTCAAACACCTTCTCTTAAGTGTATGGGATATGCATGGTGCAATCCTTAAGAAATGGTGATACAGTCGGTGAGTTAGAGATGATTAGGATCTGGTTTGGCATGGTTTCTTCCTCCTCAATGAATTTAACATCACCCTTATCATTATCGTTTCGGATTGAGGGTATTTTGTAGACAAATTCATGTCTCGGTTTCATATTTGTGGCAGGGGGAAGGGTTTCGGTAGGCAAGAGAAACTCAAATTACCTCTCCAAGTTTTGGATTATCGCTTGGTGGTTCCTTAATCCTTAATTGATTTGATTTTCCAATTCAACCACCTGATTCTTCATATGTTCATTTGCTTCTGTTTGACTAGTCATCAACTCTCTCATCATCTCCTCCGTTGAGGTTTCGGTAAATTCGAAATATCTTGATAGACGTGGCATTTAATTTCGTGGGTAAGGATAATGATGGTTTGGGTTATGGTTTGGATATGAGTACGAATTTGCTTCATGAGGTTCACATATCGAAGTGTCATCCTTCATGTAGATTTGTGAAGCTTGGTTGTCTGTACGACTGTCTCGCATCTCTTTGAGCTCTTTCCTTATGATTAATAATTCAGAATCGATTTTTGTAACGAGATCTTCAAATTTATCCATTAACATGGCATGATAGGAATCGAGGTTGCTTCCACCGGCAGAAATAACGGTCCTGGGGCTGATTTGGAATTCACCCGAGAAATCGAGTTTGAGAAGGACGTTGTCCTCAAGGATTTGAAAAGCTTGGTTGGGAGTGTTGTAGAGGAAGATTCATCTGGCGTCAAGAATTCCTTGTGTTGGACCGTCTAAACCATGATAGAATATATGAACTATCGTGCCTTTGGTTAGACCATGTCCATAACAAATGTGAAGCATTTCTTTGATTCGAATCCAAGTTTCAATGAGAGTTTCGTTATCGAGTTGGTAAAAGTTACGAATATCATTTAAGAGACGTTTAAACTTTGCAGGAGAAAAGTATCAGATTATAAAAACTTCTCTCATTTCATTTCATGAAGTAAAAGTTCCTTCGTTAAGCTTCCTCTTGATTTTCACCATATCGAAAAAGGCTACTAATCTCAAGAAAATCGGCAATGTGTCGGTGAGAATCGGATCGGATTCGCCCATTAAATTGATTATCCTAAATCGTTTGCATGTGGGTACCCTTGATACGAAAATTGTCAGAAATAGGGCGTTGGATAATAGCGGAACTAGGTGTCGGAGCAACAGTCCTAGTGCTTGACCACATCGGTTGGTCATCAGGATCAATGACGATTATGGGTGGGGAATCGGGCGGAGTTTCGAATTTCTCCATCAATCTTTTGATCTTGGGTGTTTTGACAAAAAGCTCCTCGATGAACGGTTGTTTGACATAAGTAACTGGTGATTTGATTTCGAGGGGTATGTTCGACGTCTTATCGGGTTTAGTCCTCTTTTTGATTTTTCGTTTAAGTTCGCGGAATGGACTAGTGAGACGCTTACCACAAGAACGCAGGTTTATACAAACTCGGAGCGATTTGCAAAAAGTCATAGGAAATAAAATAAAAAGAATAACTTAAACTAAAAGGAAAAATATATTTGAATATTTATTTTTTATTTTATATGATGTAAAAGAAAAATAACTTTACAGCTATTAGATAATCTTGACATCATCCTATCAAAGGTTTTCGGTAGCGCCATTGAACGCACAAAGAAGCGGAGAAGCGGGTCAGCGCGAAGCATAATAAAAACCCAAATTTTTTAGGGAAGCAGAACGACCCATCTTATAGCTCTCTTATAGTTTGTTACAATGGGTGAGCCAATTTACCAAATGACTAACGATGTATAAGAAAAAAAAACTAAATAAGAACAAAAATCTTTTTGTATATTTTTTTATATATAAATTGACTAACTAACTAAAAAAGTTTTTTTTTCTTTTTTTTATTCTTATATTAAAGACAATTTTTATAGAAACTATTTTCTAACAAAGTAAGAGAAAAGAAAAACACAACGAATATTGCACCAAATCTATCAAACCGGACGGTTTTTTTCAAGACTTCGTGTTCTATAAACAAGATTAAACACAACTAGGAACAAGATTAAATAAGGCAAGAACTAGGATACGAGGTAAAACGTAAAAAAATGGAATTTTTTTATCAGAACTGCAGTCCTGCCGGGTACGCCGTATCAATCTATTGAATGGATACGCTGTATTGGTAAGAAATTTAGATACGCCGTATCGAGTTATCGACCAGAACAGTGTAAAGAAAACAATTTAAAACACATACAAAAACAAATAAACAATTATACAAGCATATACACAAATATACATAATTTTACAAAATTTTACACTAATCTAGATTATGCTAATTAATCTAAATTAGACTAATCTTAGGGGTTAGATCTAATCTAATGTTAAAAACTAAAATATTAAATAATATTCAAGATTAAAATTTCACTCCCCGGCAACGGTGCCAAAAACTTGATAGTATCATCGTGTCGATGTATTTTATAATAGTTCAAGTTTTAAATTTATATTTTGCCGACTTTACCTAAAACAACACGTTAACGGGCAGTGTACCCGGTTAGATGGAGTTTCGTCGTAATAGGGTGTCGTTCACTAAGAGCGATAACTAATCTTTTATTTTATCAATATTTTGGTTAACTAAACTAAGTTAATTTAAACTATGTTAATTATATTCTATGTTAAACCTATGTTAATCTAAATTCTAACGGGTAAAGAGGGGTTTTCAGCCTAAGAGACTGACACAGGTTTGTGGTGACTTAGATCTACTTAAAACACAATAATACACGCAAGCAGACAGACAAAAGATAGAAGAGCGGTCTAGCCAAATGTAAGAAAACTGAATTAACCATGATTAATCCAATTAGAACGTTGGTTTGTTTATTTAGTGCAATGAATACTTATCTCGAGGCGGCGTATCTTTCTTAAGACTTAGGCGTTACTTCTTCCTAAGACCTAGACACGTAGAATTCTATCACAATTAAACGCATCCGCATAAAGCATCCTATTTACCCACTTACTGCTTAATGGCAATTTATATACTAGTAGTCCCTGGTCAAGTCTTTACCAATTAATTAAAAACGTACTCGTTGATCTTAAGGGTCACCTACCGGTCCAACTAAGCTCACTAATCTAAAGGCGAAGATAGGTTATTATTTGTGATCCTATTGGTCTAGATATATAAATCACTATATGGAGATCCATCCCGGCATCTAGCTAACGTGGTCCGTATCATTAGATCTAGTTGAATAATAAGTCGCATACAAAAGCACGTAAACAAGTATAAATTGATAAACATAAAAAATTAATCAACAATAAATTAAGCATTCGAGATAAATAAACCAACCATTCAAATCTTCATAATAATGGCTAATACCCAAGGGTATTAGCCCTCAAACGTCATAATTAATACAAGAGTAATAATTCAACCAAGGTAAACTAACCGAGTTAAATGAATGAGACCAAAAATCGAACGATTACTAAGGTATAGGAGATTACAAAGTGTTTTCAATGGAATTAGTAGCTTTGCTTGACCTCTTTTGCTCTTCTTGTCTTCTGAAAATCAACTTTTTTGGTTAAGGTATCAAAAATATGATCAAGCACACTGAAACCCATTTTAGGTTTTCTATTTATAGGGTCTGGAATTTGGTCGATACGGCATATTGAAAGACTTGGATACGGCGTATCGAGGGGTTTCTTGGAGTAGGGACCACGTTCGATATCTTCCAGAATATTTTATTACTTTAAATTGAATACGGCGTATAGACTTCTTCTAGATACGGCGTGTTGGTGTTGAATCTTTGTGGTTTCTTGTAAAGTGCAGGCACAGATACGCCGTATCTTCCTTGATGGATACGGAGTATAGGATGCCATAATGGTAATCTTCATATTTCTTCGTTTAAGCTCTAGAATGCTTGCCTTTTTGCTAATCTTCACCAAGTACTCCATAATTACTATAATTCTCAAATACAAATGATTAAGTAACAATTCTTGAAATAATCATTCAAAATGGGTTATTTACATAGGATAAATGATATTATAAAAGTGACATTATTTGATGTCATCAGTATCATTCGTTTAACTCGATTAGTTTACCTTGGTTGAATTATTACTCTTGTATTGATTATGATGATTAAGGGCTAATACCCTTGGGTATTAGCCACGATTATGAAGATTTAAATATTTGGTTTGTTTATATCGAATGCTTAATATATCGTTGATTGCTTGTTTATGTTTATCAATTCGTACTTGTTTACATGTTTTTGTACGTGGCCTATTATTCAACTGGATCTAGTGATACCGACCAAGTTAGTTAGATGCCAGGATGGCTCTCCATATAGTGATTTATATATCTAGAACAATAGGATCACAATTAATGCCCTATCTTTACTATTGGTTTATGTAAACAAGTTGGACTAGCAGGTGACCTAGGATCAACAAATAACATACTGTTTCTGTTAGGATCACATAAATGGACCCAAACAAAGAAGCTTCGGTCACTCGAAGATGCAAGACAAAAGTCTAGCTCATTAGTTGGTTAATTAATTAATGTTTATTAATGTAATTGGGCTGACAAAGAAAAAGCCTGAAAAGCCCAACAAAAGCCTAGAATGGGCATAACCTTGTTAGTATAAATACACCTAGTTTAGTCAAAATTAGGTTAGACATTAGAGATAATATAGCTAGTCATTATTAGGTTTTTTCTTTCAATCATCAATAAAGTTTTCAATTTTATGCATCTTGATTCTACACTTCATTGTTAAGGATTCGTATGAATGATCATGGAACCTACAATTGGTATCAAGAGCCTACAAGATTGATGAATTGATTTGGTTTGTTATTTTTTTCTATTGATTTCGAAAAAAAAGGATTTTTTTGTTGTTATTCTACTTTTCTTCTTGAGTGCGAAGGTACTGATCTTTCATTGGTCGGTGGTATCTAAAGTGCTTAGGATTTGATCTTAAAGGATACTCAGACACAGACTATGCTGGTTGCAATATGGATAGAAAAAGCACCTCAGGTGCTTGTCAAATACATAGAGGCAAGTTGGTTCGTTGGAGTGCAAAGAAACAGAAGTCAGTGGCTATGTCATCTACTGAGGTTGAGTATGTTGCTGCTGCAGGGTGTTATACAAGCATTCTTTAGATGAAAAGAGAGCGCGCGACAGTGCGCGAGCGTAACAATTCATTAAAATGGATGGTACCCATCTTTTGTGACAATACCAGTGTCATTGCCATTTCCAACAACCTAGAGCGCGCAGAGCATGAGCGCGCGCGCGCGCGAAGCAGATTGGCGAGATACAGATATCATGAAGCATCAGGGACCATATCCTAAAAGGAGATATTGAATTACACGTCATCCCAACTGAGTATCAGCTAGCTGATATCTTTACAAATCCCCTGGATGAGCCTACTTTCACAAGACTGAAAGCAGAGCTAGGCATGCTAAACATTGATTGATCAGTCGTCCCCTAATAAAATCAAGTTCATATGTGTATATATTCTCCACGTTCGCGCTGAAGCTCCTCTCTCTCACACTGATAACAAATATGACTCCCCACCCCCACCGCCCTCATAGAACACTAAAAAGGGACACATTAAATGAAGTTAACTAAATTGCTCTAAGTCCTTCCAATTACTTAATGTCCCTAGTTTGTGACATAAACACATTATTTAAGAACACATAGCGTCCTTATTTAACTGTCGCAATCAAGTCATGGGTCCTACTTCTCCCATTTATACTCAAACATCCCACTAAGCATTTAATGCTCACTCTCACAAACAATATCCCTTCCTAAAATGTCTTTTTACTTCCCACCTAATCCGTTATCCCTACGTCATGCCTGCAAAAGTGCATGACACAATAACCGCTATACAGTTGCCATAAAAGACAGGATAGTGATAGTTGTGGGTGGTGGCATTTTATGAGGACACCAAACATTTTTCATAACTATTTTCAAAATAAAATAATTTGAAAAATAAAAAACCTTTTCACATCTCACCTATAAATACTCCATCACAAGAAGAAACACACACAATATTTTTCAAAGCAAAGAAACTCTGTAAAAAGATATCTCAATCACAAAGCTATGTGTTCTCGCATTTTTCATGATAAAAACCTTAATTCAAACCATATTTGTCTTGGTTCACGTTCGCGTGGGGGGGGGGGGGGAGGATCACAGATAGGATGGAGCAAGGTAGAGGTAAATGGGGTACCGTGAGGATCTTCTGAGTTATACAACTTAGTGACCATCTGTCTTGATACCATATCAAAATTTTATGTCAACGATCTTAGTTGGATTTAACTTTGTGACCATCTAGTTTTTAAATTTTCCTTTGTCACACCACGTAAATTTTAGGTCAGTATTTTAAACTTTATTGCGCCGATCAATGATTTTTGACTTTAAGAAGTGTTACGTTTGAATCTGCAGTTAATTACCACCGGGAAGTTAAACCCGGTAAATCTATTAAACGTCATCGGGACGCGTTCTGTTTTTTGAAACCTAATGGATACGCGGAAACCCGTGAGTATTTTCGTGGTAAACTGGTTAGTTACCGACATCTCGTGTTTATATGTTAAAAAATTCGTTCATCCCTCCCCCATGGGGGGGGGGGGGGCTTAAATCACATACACAAACACACATCTAATTAAATCAAGTGGAATCTTTTACCTTTAATTTAAAATTTTAAGCATCACATGCATAGATGTTGATGTTTTGGAGGCATGCAATGTGGTGTAAGACTCTTGTCTTTATGCATGCAAGCCTTGGACCACTCTTCCACTAAGCCATTAAATGGAATCTTAATTTTTTATTAATACCAACTATTTCAAAGCTTGGGGTGGGGGGGGGGGGGTTTGTGGGGGTCTGTACTCCCTCCCCCCCCCCCTTACCTCTTGCTTGTTGCATCTGAACCATCACCACACACACCCTTGGTGTGTGTTGGTCACTTAGCCATTTGGTTACATATCTTTTGAATAGCCATGGACCCTTAACCTTATCCCACTCCCTATAAATATCAAGTGATAACACATCTAGGGTTCACTCTTCATTTGCGCGCGGCCTGCAAAATTTTTTCATACTTGGTCCCTTTTCTCTCTTCTTGCTCACGACACACACATACATACATATAGTTTCCATGGTTTTTATTTATATCAAGATTCACTCATTCCAAGATCATTTCTAATCATATCTAAGGGTGTTCTAAGGGTTTGATCATTTGATTCAAGGGTTTACTTCAAGATTTACAAATTAGGGTTTGATTATTATTTGGGGTTTTTCAAGATCCAAGTCTTCCATCTTCGATACTTGTGGTTTTCCTTAGCTTGTCCTTTATATTTGTAAGCTTATCTTGAAACTTATACTTTATATTTTCTAACATTCGCGGGGGCGGGAGGGAGGGACTTTTTGGAGGAGAGCGAGAGTCTTGGCATAGAATCTATGATTCCCTATGGTGTGTGTTGTGATTTTTCCAAAAGAAATAAAATAATTTCTTGTCATCATTATTATAAAAAATAAAAGTAATATGTTTAATACGTTATGATCATGGTGAGAAGTTGAAAATGAGTTAGAACATAGAATGAAGGATTATGTTTTTTAGGTATGTATTTGTTGTGAATATAGTGGAAAGTATATTAGCTAGACAATAGGCACTATTATGAAGTTTGGTGAGTGACTTTTTGGAAGCGTTTGTGAAATAACTAGTTGCGAGAGATCCAAAATTCTTTTGAGGTTTTGGGCGACTTAGGAATGTTTTCAATAGGCGTAAAGGTAGTCTTTGGGGAGCTCATTTCGAATAAATAGAATGGGTCATATATCGCAGACGACGGGGGGGATAAAATTGCACTTAAAACCGGTCAAGTTAATAGGCCAAAAAAAACTTGAAAACATTTTTTGGCAAAACCATTTTGGACGTAGTGCTTGTTTGGAAAATAAAATGAAGGTTTTCCGACCTTTCAAAGCATTTTTTGGACTTTCTAAACGTTGGCAAAACATATAAAAACATTAGGTTAATAATTAGAAACATTTGAAATGTCATAAAAACATGTAAATGATGTCGGGTTTGATAAATGAGGTAGGATTCCAAAAATAGCATCTTTTATTATGTTTTAGCGAAACGGACATAGAAGTTAAGCGATTAAGACTAGTTAGTGCATTTTAAAAATATGGAAACTTAACAAATATAGGTGGAACAATGAGGAGAGAGACGTCTTCTAACTAAAATCTTTTCTATAAAGGAAACTTTCTATAAATGGTAACTTTCGGGAAAAATGTTGGGATTCAACGAAGAACGTTATAATTTTACTAAGTCATTTTTGATAAATAAAAACCAAAACACACACACATGGATGTCTTTCTATATTGAGCATTTCGTGCTATATTTAGTATACTTTCGTTCTCCTAAGACGCGCTATTTATCTAGGTCGCGGCATAGATTTCTATATCATACTTTTCATTTACGTGATAAAACCCATTCGCTCAATCTTGTCTAAGTGAGTTCATTATGTCCCTACATTTTACTACAATTTAATTGTGCTTTGTTACTATTGGAGATCAATAAACATTTGCTATATTTCTTGCTTATAAAAATTTGGACACGAAATGCTTTATTGTTTTTTCCTACAATCTTGTTTAACGTTTGTTGCTTAAGTAAATGTTTGAAATAAAAAACTATGTATGCCCTCCTGAGACATCATGAACCGTTAGTTAACTTATGATCAGTTGGAATTGGTAAGGTATAGCGCCGAGTGTGTAAATAGATCTATTGGGACTAATCATCCCCGTCCGTGTAAGTAGCTCTTACATGATCAACGGACGTATACCATGTCGAGTGATAACCGTAAAGATCACCCATGTTGTTCAACCCCGCTCAAGGGCAAGTTTATTTAGCATTTTGCATGCTCCCATTACATTTAGCCTCGGTATCATGAGCTTAGCGCAACGTAAATGCCTTTTTATGTGATATTGTATCTGTTATAATAGTCACATGCGTTTTGCAAAATTTGTGGTCCACTCTTATATCAAATTCAAACCTATGAATTCACCAACTTTATGTTGACGTTTTAAGCATGTTTTTCTCAGGTGCTTAGCTATGGATGTCTTTGCTTGCTTTATGGTGTTGCCTTGCTTTGGATCGATTTTTAAGACTTATTAATATCTATGTTAACATCGTTGTAAAACTTTAAAACCTGTTTATTCACTTACCGCATATTATACTATGAACCTATGTAAAACTCTACACTAATGTGGGGTGATTACGCGAAGAGCGCAGCTGAGGGGTTGGTGTGGGGGGTTGAGGGTATATTGTGCAAAATGTACCCTAGAGTCAATTTGATCTTTGTATCTTGTGTGATGTATATTATGACGTCACGCCCCCAGACATGTGTTTTCGTCTAGGCCTCGTTTGGGGGTGTGCCAATCTAGTTTTTAAATTTTCCATTACCCTTTTTCAAAAACTCTAACAATGGCAGCAACCCAAGCAGTGATATATGCCCCTCAATGTGTGATATGCGCGTTGTGTAATCGAGTCCAATTCAAAGCAACAAGCGAATTGTGTGCGCGAATATCAACCACATGGGCACAGGCAGATGTCCCTAGGCCTATAATGATATAATTTTGCAAATTTTTTATGAAGCGCCACGAGGTAGCTGGAGCTTTTACAAAAACACCTTTAGTGCTATACCCAAACTACCTTAAGGAGTTCTGGTGTACTGTTGTGGCTTCAGACCCAAACCCACCAATTAATGACTCTGAGGCTCGTCCTCTTAAAGATTTTATATATCGAAGGTAGTACTAGAATAATGGCCTAAGGCGCATTGACTTCAGACTACAAAACCTTCTGGTGAGGCCACTAGGTCGTTATTTTAGGATAAACAATGGCGAGAATAATAGTTGCGCGCATTGCCCTCCACAGAGTAGTGAAAGGCTAAACTATCCAAGATTATAACAAATGGGGCACTGGTTCCACAAAGACCCAGTACCTTGAAAACACATTTCTTGAGGTTTTCTTGAAGAATCCTGAGAGTGCGCGGGGGGTCGTTTCAGGGGGGGGGGTTCTTAGCGGGAATGATTTCATCCACTGAATATTGAATTCAATCCAACAGTTTGCTAGCGCGAAATAGTCACCCTCAATAGGACTAAGGTTGACATAGGCGGAGATCGATTTTCAGGTTAATTCTTGTAACTCAGGTGATGTATAGCTCCGTGAAGGTCAATTTATTGCTTACTGGAAGTTTTAAAAATTATATTTAGTCTGAGGGCTTAATCCTACGGGCGAACAACACTAACTGGCAGGTTACCCGATCGGGGGGGGGGTGGGGGGGGGGGGGGGGGGGGGGGGGGGTGGGGTGTGTTAAAATGGGGTTGTGGGGGGAGGGGGGGATTTATATTTGAAGTTGTAGTGTAAAGATTTTATTTATGTTTTTTTTTTTTATTTGATGGTTGTTCTTGTTTCTTGTTAAAAACATTTGAGATAAATTGTAGTCGAATAGATAATGGGGGGTTTTCATTCATTCAGCCTGAGAGACTGCACAAGTTTTTTAATGGTGAACAATAATCAATTCAAAACACAATAAACATGCAAGAAAACAATCTAAAGATAAAAGAGCGGTACAAGCTAAATGATAGAAAACTGTATTATCCATATTAAATCTGATTAAAAATGCTGGTATTGTTTGCTATATGGACAATGATTACTTATCTTAAAAGCGGCATATCATTCTTAAGACAGAAGAGCTGTGGGTGTGGACAATAAATCCAAATAAACCTAGACCAAACGTAATCCTGTCATAAATTAAAACGTACACCGCATAAAGCATACCTTTATAGTTTAATTATAATCTATCTAGGGATTAAAGCGCGCGAAGAGTCGTCTTGGTTAAACTTAGTCACCAACAAGTCTTACCCCACATCTGTTTGAACGGTATATTACTATACAGGTAGTTCACTTATTCAAGTCTGTTATCATTAATAACTAACAAAATGTTGAAACATGCTTGTCCATCTGCCGGTCCAACAACCTGCCGGTCCAACTAAGCTCATAATTTAAAGACAAAGATAGAACATTATTTGTGATCCTATTGATCCAGTAATATAAAACACGACATGGAGTGCTTTCCTAGTATCTCGTTCACTTGTTAGGTGTAACTAGACCCAATTAAATGATAGGTCGCATATTCAAACATGTAGACAAGTATCATATGATAAACATAATTAAACTTTCATCGATAAATTAAGAAATCAATTTTAAAACAAACCAAACATTAAATCTTCATTAAGATGGCTAATACCCAAGGGTATTAGCCCATAACCATTGTAATTATACAAGCGTGATCAAATAACCAAGGTAAACTAAACGTTTTACCGAACGATACCAAAAATTAAATGATTACAAGAGTATAGGAATTACACGGTGTCTTCTATGGAATCGTGATCGATGCTTGACCTTTGGTTGCTCTTCTTTTCTTCAGAAAATCATCTTTTATGTGTATGGTATAGAGAATATGATTTTGCACACTGAAAACTCGTTTTTGAGTCTTCTATTTATAGTGTCTGAAAAAGACTGGATACGTCGTATTGAGCTAGGCCAATACGGCGTATTGGGGTATTTTCCTTGGAGTGCGCGCTAAGTTTATAATCAATCAAATATTCATTCCCAAAATATAATTATCTCCGTATCTTTGAATGTCTATCCAGCTGGATACGGCGTATGGTAGAAGTTGGATACGCCGTATTGGGAATTGGTCTTGCGCGTTTTCTTGTGAAGAGTTGGCGCTGATACGCCGTATCTCTTTTCTGTGATAACGCCTAAATTATACATGTTTTCGGCGGTGTTATTTGCATTTATTTGATCATTTCTCGTGAACTTTCAGTACTTAATCACGTATATTTGCTATTATATGTTCTAGGTATGTATCGTGGAAGAAAACGAAAGAATACATGAAGATAAGAAGCTTAAACAAAGAAGTAACCTCAAGATAAAGATCCCCCAACACCTATCAACTGTTTTGGCCATAACTGGAGCATACAAACTCGGATTGAGTTGATTCAAGCGGCCACGGAAAGAGAATTAAATTATCTACAAATTTGGAAAAGGCCACTTGCTGAAAATACAAAAGTGCACCGCACTTGCCCAAAAACCGGCGCACTTTCTGTCTAATCAGCCTTGTTCACTGTTTTGATCATAACTCGGTCATACAAACTCCGTTTTAGTTGATTTAATCGGCCACGCGAAGATAATTCAGTTGTTTACAACTAAGCGAAAGACCAAGTGCTGGGAATACCAAATGTGTAGCGTACTTGTAAAAAAGTGCGGCGCACTTTTCCATCAGAATTGAAAAGTCGGGCATTTAATGAAGACAACATTTACACCTCAAGTGCGCCGCACTTGGCCCCCGAAACAGCCTATATAAGGCCCCTTTGCCTCTCATATCTCACACAACTCTCACAACGCACGACAACAATCCCCCATTCGTTTAGAACACTCCAAGTGGGTGTTTTTGATGATAAAGGCCTAAGAACCTTTAATCCAAACCAAACCTTGATAACACAAATCAAATCACCAACCATTAGAATCAAAGTTCTGAAGTATTGGATAGTCTTGGTTTGAGTCATCACTGTTCATAGGTTTTTGATCCATCAAAGAGGCATAGTTAAGTGTATATTTTCGAAATCTATAAGCAATTGTGACAGAATTGTTCATAGTTTCTGGATTTTGCTTTGAATATAATAAAGTGTTCTTGGGAAATTCTTGTGAAATCACCATACTTTGCTCTTGGAATTGGTATGAATCTTGTTACTCTTTTGAATATAATCCTTGATGAATCCTTGATGAATCCATGATGAATGTTATGTGTTTTGTTACTTTGATCATGGAGTAGTCATCTTGTGTTTGTTTGGGCATAATATGATCTTGGATATGAGTTTATTGAATTGGTAAAACATATTTTATACAAGAATATAGGCCGAAAGGGTTCTTTTATATATGTGTTTAATCATTCCACTTAATATATTGGTTATAATAACTTATGAAAGGCCAAGATTTGTGTATTAATCGAATAATCACAGTTATATTTAAAGGCCGAAAGGATTTATAACTTATGATAACTCTATTTTCTTAACTTATAAACACTATTCCAAATACATCATTATCTAAGTGATCATTGCATAAACAAACATACTTTAATCATTTGCTTGAATCATCTCTTCATTGCTTTCGTTATAATATTCGTTATATGCAAGACTTGGTTAATTTGATCCGTGACAATCTTATTAACCTTAGCACCTTAAATACAAACTGTGAAAACTTCAATTCTCTTGGAACGACCTGGACTTACCTAAAAGCTATACTATACACAAACGGGTATACTTCCCGAGTGTTATGTTTTTAGTAAAAATATGTATTTCTAGTTATTATAAATTTAAAGCTTGGAAAACACAAATCAAAGTTTTTGGCGCTGCTGCCGGGGAATTGTTTAAGTTGTTATAGTTTGTTGCTTATTTCTGGTGCTATTTTGTTTCTTAAAAATTTTCAAACCCGCCGTACCGTTTTCTGGAAAACGGAAATCAAAAAATCATTTTTCCTCAATGAATTAAACGCTGCACATCTTATTTGTGCGCAGCGGTTTCCTGTAAACCAGAAAGTACGCGCCGCACTTTTAACCAGTACGACCGCACTTTTCTGCAGATTTATCACAAACAGAATTTTGGTGTTTCAAAAACCAAAACCCCCCCCAATCTGCTAGTCTTAGGTTCTATAATCATTTGGAATTATATTTTATCTGATTATATGCCTTGTGTATTTGTAATTATCTAGTTTTATCATAATATTCGAAAAAAAAAACATTAAAATTTCCAAAAAAGCCAGCGCACTTTTCCTAAGTACGCCGCACTCTACCTATCCAATTTTTTTTCCTTTATTTTATTTATCCTTCATTGCTATATAATAATTAAATAAAATGTATATTACTATATAAATTAAAAAATTATAAAAAAAGATAGGAAAATAAATTTTATTTTTATTTTGAATATGTCCTATAGCCTTAATTATATATATATATAAAATGTCTTTGCAAAATGCTTAAACTATGTATAAAATCCTCTATCTTTCGAAAACACTAGTATGTTTAATATATAAATAAATTAAAAAAGGTCTTTGTAAATTTAAATTATTCAAAAGAATCATTCAGATCGAATCACACCAAATCGTCCATCGAACAACCTCTCGTTAATAATTTATCATCATAAATATACTGAAGAGGATGTCGAACCCGAAAAAAAAAAAAACAGAACCAAATTTACCACACCAAGAAATAATAATCCTACGGATCCCGAAGATGCAAGCCTACGTGGGAAAATGCCAAGATTGTAGCACTGACTCCTAATTATGCCATTGTTCAACCCAATGTCGATGAAAAATTTGTTATCAATAGTACTCACTTAAAAATGATTTCGGAAAATAAATTCGATGGTATTCAGTGGGCCGATCCACATGACCATATCCGTGAATTTCTCGCAATCTGCAACATGTTCAGATACGGTGAAACTCATAGTGAAGCCGTAAAGCTTTTAATATTTCCCTTTTCCTTGTGCGATGAAGCTAAAACCTGGTTTAACGAACTTAATGAAGAGTCTATAACATCGTGGGAACAAATGAGAAAAGCTTTTATAAACAGATTCTTTCCACCTTCGTTATTTAACCGTATTTTACTTGAAATTAGAAATTTCTCTCAAAACATATGTGAAAGTCAAAACCGCATCCTGGTTTTTCGACTGAAGAACATGCTTCGAAAATGCCATGGGCATGGTCTGACCAAAGGAGTTATTATTCAAGTATTCTATCACGGTCTAGACGAATCTACTCAAGCAATCCTGGACAAAATTGCCGGAGGAATCTTCCTCTACAAAAGTCCGAATCAAGCTTTTCAATTTCTTGATGACAGAGTCCTTTTCAAACTTGATTGGTCTACTAAATCTAAAAACAAACATCATCAAAAATCTGTTGCTTTCGCCGATGAAAGTAATAGCAATAATGATAAATTTCGATTAATGAAAAAATTGGCATCTCTAACTATAAAAATGGATTCTCGAATTATAAGCTTAAATGAAGAATTGCAAGATATGAATGAGAAATATAATGAGCTTAGAGAGGGAAACGCTTATAATAACGATGACACGCCAATGTGTAAACGTCATAAAGTAAATTAAATCCAATCTGAAGGTTATCAAAACCGAAATTCTCAGGATTCGTATTCTCACCAAACCCATCATGATCCTAATGATTCTGAGAAATCGCTCACAGAAGTAAACAATGATGTGAGAAATGACCTCAAAGATTTCAAAAGATGTATCCATAGCATGAGAACTGTTCATGATAAACTCTATGACAGAGACGATGGCAAAACTACCGGTGTTTTACCTAACAAAAAGTCTAAAACCGTCAACCAAGAGCCTCAAGCTAAAACAGATCTTGAAAAATCAATCACAAAATTCTTGGATGTTCAAAGAGTTACAAACATGTTTTTTTCAAAAACAATGTTAACGATATGATTTTAAAGATGAAGCAAAATGAAAACAATTTCCAAACTAAAATTAAAAACATGGAAAGAAAAATAGATGAGTGAGAGAAGTCTCAAAACGTCTTTTCAAAACAAACAGATAGGACTAACCCTCCTCCTCTTCCTCAAGCTCACACCGAGCAAGTGAATGTCGTATTCATCGGGAATGGAAAGTCCGACGATTCTCTGAAAACTCAAAAAGATCCACCATCTCCTATCATCTTTAACAATAAATCAAAAAGACCGCCCAAAGTAATACATCAAAAAGGATATCACGGTCAAAACAAAAGGTCATATCCATTCCATGAGTATATACCAAAAATACCATACCCTTAAAAACGTTTAAGAGTGGATCATTCCCACTTAAACCGTATCATTAAGGAATCTTAAATCGAGTTAAGTATAGTAATAATAATAATAATAATAGTAGTAATAGTAAATAATAATAAAAAAAATATAAATAAAAAATAAAAAAATTGCGGTTTGATAAGTTTGATGTGCATGGGCCCGTGTGTTTCTTACTCGATTTTTGCATCTAAAAAGAATTTATCGAACTTTGTGTGTGTGTTCGCTGGAACCCACACTAGACAATAACTCGTCCCACGTCGGGACACCGATGGGGTGGGTGTTAAAGGCTTTTTGCATTGCGCAAAATGCCACCATGATGCTACGAAAGTCTCTTTTTGTATTTTAAATGTTTTCTTGTAGTTTGTGTTTATTCATCGATTAAATAAAACAGATGGAGCTTGGATTGGTGGTTGGCATTTTACACTTGGAGACTTATATAATTAGAGTATTATATTACATGTGGTAGAATACACATGCTTGGCGCTTCGTTTCACGCCATATCCTTCATAATTCAGCCAAGCACTTATGAGCCCCGGGCAGTTCAGTTTTACGCCAATGCTCTACTTATATTGGAGAGCTTCTCAGCTCCTCACTAAAAAAAAAGACGTATTGGAATCACTCAAGTTATAGCTCCAACGAAACTATAACTCTTTAATGCCCCAGGAAGTACCGTTTTCTCTTAATTTTCCCTATTTTCTATATTTATCAGTTCTCACATTGAGGGCAATGTTCAACTTAAGTGTGGAGGGGTAGCAAATAGGAAAAATTAATCATGTCCCTCCATGTTTGCCCTGCAGAAATTTTCAAAACTTTTCTACTGATATTTTTTGGAAAATTAAAAAAAATGATATATACTTTCCTTTCAAAATTAAAAATCAATAACAAGGAAGGAAATGGGAAAATACGTGAGGCTGAAAGAGGGACACGGGAAAACGGTAAACTAAGACCGTGTCCTACACCTAACAACCTAACCCTTAGTAAGAACAAATCCAATCGGATTAACTAGCACAAAATCAACCCAATTAAATTGTAAGGTTCGCCTCTAGATCATAAGGAATTCGGGTACCCATCTTTGATACCTAAGATAACTTTTGCCTTTAGCTTGTTCGAGTTAGGGTTGAATGCAGTCATATGTGTCAATTTTGTCGTTACGGATGTGTACATATGGTCTTTGTCTCCTTTTCTGGAGCATTGGTATTGGTATAAAGTTATATGAGTGGGCCGGTAATTTAGTAGCTCCAGAACTTGTGCTTGATCATCATTTACTAGACCGTAGTGAGGTTAATTTATAGACAAGTCGTATGATAAGAGGTGAAATAAATCCCTATGTAATCATGTATCTGCAGCACTCGCTTTTAGTGTTGAGATCCCCCAAAGTATCCCAAGAGCAAGAAAAATGTGCTCGATGAAGAAGAAGTTATGTGCCCAGCCGAATCAAAAAAAAGAAAAAAAAGAGAAAGAAAAAAATAATAAATGTTCAAAGTATAAGGCGAGGTTCTGGCACATGGAATCAAGTATCTGCTATTCACCCTTATCGTTATCACGTTTTGCCTCTTTGAGATTTCTGTCTAGGTGCTCACGCCGCAATGGGCATGTTTATGTGTCTAGTACAAGCATATGATAGCGACCTAGATTATGTTTGTGCAATTGAGTGATTTCACAAATATAAAACCCTATCTGAGTGACTCGTGTGAATTAAAAATAAGGCGCTTCGTGGGTGGCAACCCATGCTTATCCATTCTATCTTCTTTCTATTTGCTAATAAGTGTTTTGTTGTTGTGAGGAGGTGTGCCTCTTTCCATTCTCGTTTGCTTGTGTTTATGATTGTCTCGGATTTTTGAAGCCTCTCGTGCTTACGGTTTTGTCCTTTGATCACTCGAGCTTCAAATCCTCAGCTTCATTTGGGAAATTCGATATCCTAATCTTATCGACTAACGTTTATCTTTAGCATAATTCATAAACGGCTAAGGATTTACATAGAGACCCTGTTGGTTGTGGTGACTGGTCCGTGTCTGGTGGGGGGTGTTGGTGGGTGTTTTCGTGGGTGGGAGTAGGGTGTGGTGGTTGTTTGGGCACTTTGTGTGATTGATGTGTAGAGATGGGGTGTGGGCGAGTGCTAAGAGGGGGTTGTAGTGGGCGGTTGGCTGGTGTTTTGGGGGGGGTGGATTGTAGTTGGGGGGGTGTGTGGGTGAGGTGTTTGGGTGGGTGTGGTGTTGTGGTGGTGTGTGGCGTGGCTGGGGTGTGGGGTTCGTTGTTGGGTGGGTGGTTTGGGTTGTGGGGAGGTGTGTTGTTGGATGTGGCGTAGTGGGACACGGCGGCGTCAGTGGTGGGGTTCGTCTGTGTGTGGTGCGGGGTGGATGGTTTATGGGGTTTTGTTGGGGTGTGTTGTGTTGGGGGTTTCGTGGTGTGCTGTGGTCTGTGTGTGAGGGTACGGTCGAGGGTGTGTAGGGGGTGGTGTGGGGGGGTCTGAATCCGAGTGGTGGTGGGGGTGTGTGGCGGAGGTGGAGTGAGGTTTGATTTGTATAGGAGGGGGTGTTAAATGGATGCTCATGGGTTGGGAGGGGGGCGTGATGTTAGAGTGAGTGGGGTGTGTGGGTTCGGTGAGTCGGACGGGTTGTGTGTAGGTGAGGTGGTTGTATTGGGTTGGTGTGTTTGGGGGCCTCGGTTGTTGGGAGTGGTTGGTGGGTGTTGCTGGTGGGTGGGTTTTGCTGGAGGTGTGAGGGCTGGCTGTTTGGCGTTGTGTTCCGATGATGTTATGGTGTGGTCGTGTGGAGGTGTGTTGGTTGCTTCAGGTGACAGTGTTGTGTGTGTTTGGCTGGGTTTTGGTGTGGATATTTTTTTTTATCGTGGTGTTTGTTTACGTTGGGGTGTGGGTGGGGGGGTGGTGGTGAGGTGGTTGTTGGTAGGGTGGTGAAGTGTCGTGATGGGTTGGTTTGTTTGAGTGTGGTGCGAGTGGGGGGATTGTGAGGCGCTTGGTGGAAGGGTGGGGTTTGCGTGTGTTGGGGGTGTGTGAGGGGGGTGGGGTGTATGTTTTGTTGTAGAGGAGTGGGTGTGGTGGGTGGGGATGTGTGGGTAGGATAGGCGTGGGTTTTGGGTGTCTGTGGCGGGAGGGGAGGTGGTTGTGGGGTGAGGTCGGTCGGGGGTGGTTGGTGTGCTGTTTGGGGGGGGTGTGATGTTGTGGGGGGGGTGGTGTGGTGGGTATGGGGTGGTTACGAGGTGTTTCGCGTGTAGGTGTGTGTGGTGGTGGGTGTTAGTTGGTAGTTGTAGGTGGGGGTTGCGGGGTGGGGTGATTCGGGTTGGAGGGGGCGTTGTGTGGTTGGTGTGGGTTGGGAGTTCGTGTGGGGTGGTTTGGGTGCGTGTGTCGGGTTGGTGGTCTGGTGGTGTGTGTGTGTGCTGGTGTGTGAGGAGGGTTGTTGCGCGGGGTGTGGGTATGTGGGTGGGTGGTGTGTGTGATGTGAATGGGGTGGGGTTGAGTTTTTGTGGTGCGGGTGTGGTGTGTTGTGATATGTGTGGGTTGTGAGGAGGGTCCTGGGTGGGGTGTATTTTTGTGACGTTGTTGATTGGGGGTTGGTGGGGGTGGAGTGGTGAGGTTGGTGTTGTTGAGTTGTTTTTGTCTGTTTGTTGGGTAGTACGCGTGTCAGTCGGTGGAGTTTGGTAGTAGAACTGTTTCGTGTGTTTTGGTGGTGGTTTGTATGAGGCGGTCGGGGTGGTAGGTGTTTGTGATCTGTGGTTGGTGGTGTGTGGTGTTCGAGTGTTGGTGGGTGGATGTCGTGTGTGGGTGTGGGGGTGGGTGGCTTTGTTTGTGGGCGGTTATGCAGCGTTGTGGTCGTTTGGTTGGTGGTTGGGTGTGGGGGTGGGTGTGTTGGTGGTGTTTAGGGTTGTGTGGTTTGTGGGGTCGGTCGTTGGTTGTGTGGGGGGAGTGTTGTGGGTGTTGCGTGGGTAGAGTCGGTGTGTTCTGAGGTGTGTGTATGTGGGGGTGGGATGTTGGTTTTGTGCGGGTGTGTGGGGGGGGGGTGTGGTGTGGGTGTAGTGTGTGGATGTTGGTGTTGATTGTGGTTGGTATGGTGTTGTTGGGGTGTGTTGGGTGGGTGTTGTGGTTGGTGAGTATGTTGGTGATAAGGGGGTTAGGTTGGGTGGTTGGGTGTGTTGGGTGGGGGGGGTGGTGGCTGGGTGGTGGGGGGTTGCGTGTTGTGAGGTGTTGTTGTGTGTGTTGGGGTGGGTGGTAGTGTGTTGGGGTGGTGGGGTTAGGGGGTTTGTTGTGTGGTGGTGATGGTTCTAGGGTGGTGTGTGTCGGGCTTTTGTTTGGCTGGTTGTTCTGTGGGTTGGCGGTGTGTGTGCGTGGTGTGTGGTTGTTTTGAGTGGAAGGGTTAGTGGTGGTGGGTTTTGCGTGTGTGTTGTGGTGGGTTTGGTTTGGGCGGTGTTGGCTTAGGGGTGGTTGTTGTGTGCGTATGTTTGTGGGTGTGTTAGTGATGGGATGGAAGGTTTTGTTGGGTAATTGGGTGAGGGGGGTGGGGGGGTGGGGTTCTGGGTTTGCGGGGGTGTGGGGTGTTTTTGCTGGGGGTGGTGTTGTGATGATTGGGGGCGATGTCGTTTGGTTGGCGTTTTGGGCTTTTATTGTTGTGGTGTTGGGGGGTTGTGCGTTGGGGTTGTCTGGTGGGTTGGTGAGTCGTGTGGTGTGGGTGGGGTTTGGGTGTGTGTGTGGGGTGCTGACTGTTTAGTGGTATGGGGGTGTGTGTGTTTGTTGGGTGGGTTTCGGGTGGTGCAGGGGTTTTGTTGGTGTTGTTGTTTGGGTGTGGGTGTTAGTCGGTGCAGTTAGATGGTGGGTGGTGTGGGGTTCGTTGGTGTTTATGCGTGGGAGTTGCGCGGTGTGTAGGTGGGTGGTTGTTGGGTGGTTTGGTGGAGGGGTTTGTGTGAGTATTTGGGCGTTTGGGTTGGTGGGTGTGTCTTGTGCGGTGTGTGGGGTGGCGCGTTGTGGTGTTGGGGGTGGTGGTTGGTGATTGTAGTTGTCGGTCGGGTTGTGTGCAGTTGGTTAAAGAGGGGCGTTGGTTCGGTGAGTGAGGGTATGTTTCTGGTGGTGGGGGGGGTGTAGTGGATGATGTACGTTTTGGTGGGGTGGGTTGTGCTTGTGTGGAGGAGGGTAGGGGGGGAGGGTTGTTTGTGTGTTGGGTGTGGGTGGGTTGCGGTTTAGTTTGTGGTGGTTGGTGTTGGGGAGTGGTGTGGGGACGTGGTGATGGGTGGTGGGTTGTGTGGTTGGTGGTGGCGGCTGGGGTGGTGAGTGGGTCGGTGTGTGTGTTCGTTTGTCGTGTTGGGGGTGGAGTGTGTGAGGCGAGGGTGTGGGGGTATGTTTGTTTGGGGGGTGGTTAGTTAGTGGGTGTAGGTTGTGCTTGAGGTTAGGTTGTTTGTTTTGGTGTTTTGTGGGGGTGCTGTTGGGTGTGTCTTTTGTGTGTTGTGTGGGGGGGTGGGTGTGGGTGGGTTTGGATTTTTAGGTGGTTGGTGTGTGGGGGTGGTCCGGGTTGGGTGGGTTGTGGTGGTTGTGGTGTCAATTTGGGGTTTCTGGTGTGGGTGGTGTTTTTGGGTTGGGGAGGTGTGGGGTGTTGTTGTGGTGTGTTGGTGGGTTCGGATGTGGTCTTGTGGGGGGTTTGGGTGGGTAGGTTGAGGGGTGGTGTGGTTGTGGTGGTGGCGTCGGTAGGTTTCTGTCCTGATGGTTTGGTACCTTCTGTTGGGGTTGTGGGGCTGGGGTTGGTGTGTTGGTGTGTTTGGGTTGTTCGGGTGTTTGGGTTGTATGTTTGGGTGTTGTTGGTGGGGGGTAGGGGGGGTTGGGTTTGCGGGTGGGGTTGGGGTTGGGTGGTGGGTTGGAGTGGTGCGGGGGTGTGTTGTTGGTGGGGGTGTGGTGGAGTCGGGGGGGGGGTGTTTGGTGGTGTGTTGGTCGTAGAGGTGGGTGTGTTGAGTTTGGTGTTTGTTGTGTGGGGGTTTGGTGAGTTGGTGTTGGATGGGTGGTTGGCTGGGGTGGTTTGGGGTTTTGGGGTGGGTGGTTTGTGGTGGGTGGATGGTTTGGGGCTTGTGGGGGGGTTTGGGGGTGGGGTGTTGGGGGGGCGGGGGGGGGGGGGGGGGGGTGTTGTGAGGGTGGTTTGTCTTGGCGCTGTCGGGGATTGTTGATGTGGGTGACGTGGTGGGGTTTGGTGGTGTTGTTGGGGGGTGGTTGGTGTGGGTGTGTGGTTGTTGGGGGTGGGGTGGTTGTGTTGTGGGGTTTGGGGTTTTGTGTAGAGAAGGCGGGGCGGGCGGGGCGTGGGGGGGGGGGGCGGGGTGTTTTGTGTGGGTGGTGGTTTCGTTGATGTAGTGTGGGGGTTTGGGTGGTGTGTGTGGGGTGGGCCTGGGTGATGTGTGTGGTGGGTTGTAGGGTGGGTGGGGGTTGTGCTGGGGCGGGTTGGGGGGTGGGGTGGATTGGTGTTGTGGTGGGGTGGCGTGGTTTTGGGGATGTGGGTGTTTGGTTGTTTAGGTGTTTTGTGGTGGGTGTGATTGTGTAGGGATATGGGTTAGTGTTGTGTGTTTTGGAAGGGTGTTGGGTGTGTGGTTGGTTGGTTGTTGGGTGTGGGTGGTTGAAGTTGTGTGGCGTTTAGTGGTTAGCTAGGGGTTGGTGGTTTGTATGGTTGGGGAGTGGGTCTGTGTGTGGTGTAGTGGTTGGTTTGTGCTTGGGGGTGGGTGGGATTGTTTAGGCGGGGCTTTTTGTGAGGTGGGGTGGGGCTGGTGGGGCGCTTGGGGGGGTGTGGGTGGTGGTGTCGTATGGGGGAGTGGTTGGGGGGGAGGGTTTGGGGTTGTAGGGGGGGGGTGTGAGGGTGGGGGTGATGGGCTTGGACAGTGGGCGTATAGGTGGTTGGTGTTGTTTGAGTGAGTGTCGTTGGGTGGTGGGTGGGTGGTGGGGGGTGCGTGGTGTGTGTGTTGTGGGTGTGGTGTGGTGGTGTTTGTGGTTTGGTTGTGTGAGGGGTGTGAGTGGGGGTTGGGGTTTTGGGTTGTGAGTTTTTTGTGGTGGGGTGTGTGGGGTGGGGTGGGTTTATGGTGATTTGGTGATTTTGGTGTGTTGTGTTAGGGAGGGTAGTGTGGTGATTTGAGCGTGGGTGGTGGGTAGCGGTGTGTTTTTGTGTGTGTTGGGGTGGTGGGTGTGGTTTTATGAGGAGGTGTGGGTTGGTGGGTGTGGGTTTGGGTGTGGGTGGTGGTTGATCGGGGTCTGTGGGGGGTGTGTGGTGCTGTGGTTTAGGGTGTGGTTTGTGGGATGGGTTTGGTTGGGTGTTGGTGTTGTGTAGTGTTGGTTTCCGGGGTCGGGGTTGTTTGAGTGGTTTTGTTGTTGGTGGGGGGTGTGTGTGTGTTGTTGGGGGGTGCTGGGGGTGTTGTGGGTGTTTTGATGGGTGGTTGGGAGTTTTGGTGTGGTGGTTGTGGGTAGTTGGATGTGATTGTGGTGTAGGCGGTTGGGTGGGGTGGGGGCTGGGTATTGTGGGGTGTGTGTGTGGTTGGTTTTGGGTGTGTTTTTGGGGGTTGTGTTGGGTTTTGGTTCTTGGTGTGGGTTGTGAGGCTTGTAGGGGAGGTGTGGGGTGTGGATTCGGGTGGGTGTGGTCGCAGGGGGGTGGGGTGTTGGTTTGGTGGTCTGGGTGTGTGATGGGGAGGGTATGTGTTGGTGGGGGGGTGGTGCTTGTGGTGGTTTGCGGTGGTTATGGGAAAAGCGGGGGTAGCTGGTGTGGGTGTTGGTGGTGACGGGTCGTTCGGGTGTGAGTGGGCTGGCGTGGTGGCTTGGGTTGTAGTAGTGGGGGTTGGTGGGGGGGGGTTAGGGGTGTGGTGGTGTTGGGGGTGGGTATGTGTGGTGTTGGGGTTTGTGTTTGGGGGGATTGCTGGTCGGGTGTTGGGTGGTTAAGGTTGGGTGGGTGTTTTGGTGTGGGATATCTGTGGTGTGTGGGGGGGGGTAGTGGTGTGTGGTGTTGTTGAGGTGGTCTGTGGTTTCGGGGGTGTGGTGTTTGTCGGTGTTGTTTGGGGTGGGGAGTTGGGGTGTCGTTGGTGTTGGTGGGGGTTGGTTTGGGTGTAGGGTGTGGTGGTGTGTAGGGGGGGGAGTAGCTAGTGTTGTTGGGGGGTTTTCTGTTTTCTGGTTTTGTGTTTGTGGTGGTTTGGGGTCGTGATGGAGGTTGGATGTTGGTGTGGTTGTCTGGTTGGGCTGTGGTTTGTGGTGTGGTACGGTTGGTTGAGGATGGATGAGAGCTAGTGGGTGGGGTGTGGTGTTGGTTTTAGTGGTATGTGGGGTGGTTGGTGTGAGGTGGGTGGGGCGGGGTTGGGATGGTGTGGGAGATGTCGGTTGGTGGGTGGTGTGGGTTTTGTAGTGGCTGTGTTATGAGTGTTGGGAGGGGTGGGTGTTTTTGGGGGTGGTGTTGGGGTGTTTGGGATTCACGGTTTGTATTGTGGTGGGTGGTTTTGGTGGGGTTGTGTGGTGGGGTGGGGTAAATGTGTTGGTGGAGTGGTGTGCGTTATGCTGTGGGTGGTGTTGGTGGGGTTTTGTTTTTGGTTAGGGTGGTGTTGTGTGTGGTGTGGTGGTTTTGTGGGGGAGTGATCGTGTTGACTGTGGGTTTCGTTGAGTGGTGGTGTGAGGGGGGGGTTTCTAGGGGTTCGGCTTGGGGGAGAGTGTGGTTGTGGTTTGTGGGGGTGTTGTGAGGGTTGAGTGGTGAGTTTGTGTTTGTGGTTGTTGTTGAGTTGTGTGTGGGTGATGTGGGAGGTGGGTGTGGGTAGTGCTGGTGTTATGGTAAGGAACGTCTCCAGGGTGCCGTTGTTGCGTCTAGGGGTGTTGGGTCTTAGGGGTGTTGTTGGGTTGGGGCGTTGATGTTTTTTGGGTGGGGTTAGGAGGTGGAGGGTGTGGCGGTGGGGTGTGGGATGAGGGGTGGTGTGTTGGGTGGTGATTGTGTGTCCCTGATTGAGGAGGGTGATGTGATAGGTGTGGGTGTGTGTTGTTTTGTGACGGTGTGGGGGGGTGGGTGGTGGTGGTTGGTGGGGTGTGTGGGGGGTGCTTGTGGAGGGTTGGGGTCTGGTGGATGGTGTGTGGGGGGGCGTGCGGCGTAGGGGGTTTGGGTTTGGGAGGTGGGTTGGGTGGGGGTTGGGGGTTGGTGGGTGTGTGGTCGGGAGGGGTGTGGTGTGGTGTGTGGGTTGACTGGTGTCGGTGCGTGATTGGGGTGGTGGGAGTGGGTGGGTTTGTTAGTGTTGTGAGTGTTAGGTGTTGTGGTGTGGGGCGAGTTGAGTGTTGGGGTGGTTTTGTTGGGTAGGTGGATGTGGGGGTGGTTGGCTGTGGGCGCGGTTGGAGGGTGTGAGGGTGATGTTTTTGTGTGGGTGGGGTTGGGGTGCTAGGGGTGTATGGGGGGGGGTTGGAGTGGTGTTTCTGTTTGATGGCTGAGGTGTTGTTGGTGGGAGTTTGATGTGAGGGCTGGGATGGGGGGAGTTTTTGTGATTTGGGGTGTGTAGTAGTGTTTGACTTTTTGACTGTTGGAGGGTTGGGGCGTGGTGGGGTGTGCTGGCAGCTACGGTTGAGGGAGTTGTTTTGGTGGTGTGCTGGTTGTGGGTGTCGGTGGGTCGGGGGGTTGGTGGTGTGTGGTGTTTGTTTGCAGGTGGAGATGGGGTGGTTCGGTGTTGGTCGGTGGTGAGGGTAGTTGGTGGGGGTTGGGGGTGTGTTTGGAGTCGTGGTGGGGTGGGTGTTGGGTGGGTGTTGTGTGGGCTGGGGGTGTGAAAGGGGGTCGTGGGGTTGATGGGGTGATTTGGGGGTGTGTGGGTTGGTGTAAAGTACCGGGGGGTTTGGTTCTGGGTGGGGGGTTTTTGTGTGTGGGGTGGTTTGGTGGTTTGGTGTTGGTGGTGGGGGGATGGGTGGTGTGTGTGGTGTGGGTGTTTATGGGGTTTTGTGGGTGTATGGTGTGGATGTGTTGGGTTGGGAGGATTGCGTTATTTGGGGGGGTTTGGTGGTTGGTTGGGTGTTGGGTGGGGATTGGGTGTGGTGTGATGTGTGTGTGTGTGTGGTCTTGGTTGTGACGTTGGTGTTGGGTGGTGTGAGGTGTTGCTATGTGGCTTGTGGGTGGGTGGTGGGAAGGGGTGTGTGTGGGTTGGGGGGTAGGGGCGTGGGTTTTTGGTTGTGTTGGATGTGGGTTGGTCGCGATAGTTTGTGTTGGGGATGGGGGGGCGTTGGGGGAGTGGTGGTAAGGGGGTGGTTTGTGTTGTGGTGTTGGGGAGTTCGTGGTGTGGGAGGGATGGTGTTGTGGGAAGTGAGGAGTAGGGTGAGGTGCTGATAGGCCTGGTGGGTTGTGGTTGTGGTAGGTGGGGGCTTGTTGGGGGGTGGGAGGGAGTGGGTGGTGGTGGGGGGGTAGTGGTGGGGCGGGGGGGATGTGAGTGTTGGTTGTTTAGTTGGATATGTGGATTTGTATGTGGTAGGTGGTGTTTGTATGGGTGTAGGTGTGGTGGAGGCTGAGTGGGCTGGGGGGTGAGTGCGTTTTGGTGTGTAGGGGTGGCGGGGTTTGTTTCGTGGTTTGTGTGGTCTGTTTGGTGGGGCTGGTGTTGTGTTTGGTGAGGGGTGTTGGTGAGTAGGGGGGTGTTGTTTGAGTGGATGGTGGGTGGGTTGGTTGGGTTTGTGGGGATTTGAGTTTGGGGGGGCTGTTGGGTCTGGTTGGTTGGTGTGGTGGTGGGGGGGATTAGCTGGGAGTGGGGCTTGTGTTGGTGTTGTGGGTGTGTGGTTCGTGCGTGTTGGGTGATTGTGTAGGTGTTGTTGTGATTGAGGGGGGGACTAGTGTGGGGGGTGAGGTGTGTCGTGGGGGTTGGGTGAGGGGGTGTGGTGGTGTGAGTCCACCCCCACTACCGCTCCCCACCCACACCCACGGGAAGTTGGTTGGTGATGTGGGGGTGGTGTGGGTGTTTTTGCTCGTTGGTCGGAGGTTGGGGTACTGTGGGGGATTGGGCGTTTGTGTGGGTGATTTTGTGGGTGGTTGTGTCTGGTGTTAGACTCAGAGGTGTGTGGGTGGTGTGGTGGGGGAGTTGGGGTTGGTTTGGGGGGGGGTTGGTGTGTATGTGTGGTGGGTTCTGGTGGTGGGGATGGGGTGAGGGTGGTTGGGGTATTGTGGTGGGTGTGCAGGTGTGCTGGTGAGGGGGGGGGCAGGTGGTAGTGAGTAGAGTGTGTGGGGTAGGGGAGGGTGGTGGGGTCGTGCTGTAGGGCTTGGTGGTGTTTGTGGGTGGGGGTCTGGTTCGGTGTTGGTATGGTGGTGATGTTTGGGTGTTTGGGGGTGGTGGGGTGTGGTGTTTGAGTGTTGTTGGTGTTATTCCGGTGGGAGGTGTAGGTTGGTTTGGGTTGTGTGGTGTGGGGTTGGTGGGGGTGAGTGTTGTGTGGGTGGGGTTTATGTGGTGGGGTTGTGGGTGGTGTGGGTGGTTGTTTTGGTGTGTCTTTGGTTTTTTGGGGTGGTCTGTGGTTTAAGGTGTGCTGTGTGGGTGTGGTGTGTGTGGGCGGTTGTTGGGGTAGGTTGGGGAGTGTGGTGATGTGTGTGGGGTGGGGGGTGTGGGCTGAGGTCAGGGGTGTGGTATGGGTGTTGATGTGAGTGGTGGGTTGTGTGAGTGGGTTGTGGTGTCTTGGGTATGGGAGCGGGTTGGGGGGGGGGTTCGGTGGGGGTTTGTGTGTCGGCGGATTGTGGGTTGTGGTAGATGTGTTTGGGGTCGCACGTGGTGATTTGGAGGGTCGGGGTGTGTGTTGGGGTGTTATTGGGTGGGAAGCTTGCGGTGGTGAGTTGTGTTTATAGTTGGTGTGGGGTCGTTTGGGGGTCTGTGAGTTTGTGGGTTGTGGGGTAGCTGTGATGGGGGTGGTACGGATTGGGCGGGTATGGGGTGGGTGTTAGGTGTTGTGGTCTGGTGGGTTGTTTGGGGGTTAGTAGGTTGTGGGTGTGTTGTGTGTGATCGGCGAGGGGTGGTTGGGGGTTGCTGTGGGTAGGTGATGGGCGGTTTGGCTTTCGGGGGGGTGTGGTCGTTGTGTTGTTGTTTTTGTGTGGTGGTGTTTGTTGCGGCTGTGTGGGGTGGTGTGGGGGTGTTTTTATGGTGGTGTTGGGGGTCTGGGGGGTGTTCGTGGGGGGGTGGGTGTTGTTGGGTGTAGTATTGGTTGGGTGGTGGGGTGGGGTGTTGGTTGGTTTGTTGGGTTGGGGTGATTCGTGTGTGTGGTGTGTGTGGTGTTGGTGTGAGGGTTGTGTTGGTTCTGGTGTTGGGTTGTTTGGTGGTGGTTGTGGGTGCTGGTGGTGTGGTTGTGGATGTTGAGGGGAGGGTGTTGGGGTGTGGGGTGTAGGTCGGTGGGTTGTGGGGTTTGGGGGTAGTGGGGTTGTGGTTGTGTGTGGTTGGGGGGGTGGTGCTTGCGGGTGGTGGTGGTGGTCGGGTGATGATGGGGGGGTTGGGTTCTGGGCGCTTTGTGAGGTTGTCTGGGTCGTGGTGGCGGTGTGGGGTGTGGGTGGGGAGTGGTGAGTGGTGTTTGGTTGTAGGGTTTTGGTGGATTTGTGTTGGGTTGGGGGTGTATGGTGTGGGTGTGTGGTGGTGTGTGGTGTTTGGGGTGTGTGGGGAGGTAGGCGAGGGTTGGGTTGGGTGGTGGGTGGTGTGGTGTGGGTGTGGAGTTGGTGGGTTGTGTGAGAGTTGGTTTTTTTGTTGGTTTGGGGGGGTGTTGGGTGGGTGGGTTGTCGGGTGGGGTGTAGTTGGGGATTTGTTGGGTGGGTTGGTGGGTGTTGGTGGGGGTGGGTTGTGAGGTTGTGGGTGGGGTGTGTATGTTGTGGTAGTTGTGTTGTGTTGGCGGGTGGGGTTGTTGTTGTGGGTTGGTTGTTGTGTGGGTAATTATGGCCCACCACCCGTGTTGTTGTGGGTTTGGGGTTGGGTTGTGAGTGGGTTTGGGGTGGTGTTTATGTGATGGTGTGGGGTCTATTGGGTGCGAGGGGTTTGGTGTATGGTTTGGATGGCTTGGTGGTGTGTTTTGTTGTTTGTGGTCATGGGTTGGTGGTTGTGTGAGTTGGGGGGTTGTTGTTGTAGGTTGGGAGTCGTGGTGTGTGGGTGGGTCCGGGGGTGTGGTTGGGGGAGTGGTTGAGTTCTTGGGGTTTGGGTGAGTGGCTGCTGGTGGTTGGGGTTTTGGTGGGGTTATGGGTGGGGGTGGGTGGTTCGTTGTGGTTGGGTGTCAGCGTGGACGTGTACATGGTGGTTCTTGGAGGTGGGGGCGTCGCTGTGGTGTTTGGTAGTTTGTATTAGTGGGGTCTTTGCCGTGTTTAGGAGGGAGTGTGTTTTTGTGTTGTTGTGTGGGCTGGAGGTGGGGGGTTGTGTGGTGTGGTGGTGGTGTGGTGTGTGGGTGGGTCGGTGTTTTGTGGGTTTGAGTGTTGTCATGCGTGGGTGGGGGTGGGGGGTGGTGAGCGTGGGGGGTTTGGGGTGTTGGGTGGTTGTTTGGTGGTGGTTGGGTGGTGTGGTTGATGGGCGGTTTGTGTGGGTGTTGTGGGGTGTTGGGTTGTTTAGTGTGGGGAGTTTGGTTGTGGTGGTTGTATTGTGTGTTGTTGAGGATGGGGGTTTCGTGGTGGTGTTGTGTGTGGTGTGATTGGGAGAGTTGGGGTTGTTGGGTGGTGTTCTGGTGGTGTTGAGGGTTGTAGTGGAGTAGTGGGGGGGGTGTTTAAAGGGTTGTGCTGGGTGTTGTAACTTTGTTGTAGGGTGGTGGAGTGGTTGTTGGGTGGTGGTGTGTGGTGGGTGGGGTGTATTGTGGTGGTGGTGGTGGCGTCGTTGTGGGGGTGTGTGGTTGGGGTTATGTGAGGTGTTATGCGTGTGTGTAGTTGTGTGGGGGGGTTATTTGTATTGATGGTGGGTGTGTTGGTTGCTTGTAGGGTGGGGTGGTGAGGGGCGGTGGTGGTTTGTGAGTGTGGAGGTGGGGTGTGTGTGGTTGTTGTAATGTTGGGGGTTGGGGGGTGGGAGGTGTGTTCGTGGGAGTGGTGGTGTGGTGGAGGGGGTGATATGGTTTGTGTTTGAGTTTTGTAGGTTTGGGGTTGGAAGGGGGGCTGTTGTGGTTGTTGTGGTGTGAGGGTTGTGTTTGTGGGGTTGTCGGTGGATTTGCTGGGGTTAGGTGCGTGGTGAGGGTGTGGGGTCCGCTTGTGTAGTGTTGTTGGGTTTGTGGGTGAGGTGGGTGGGTGGGGGGTTGGGGTGGGGTGAGGGTTTCTTGTGTGTGGGTTGGGTGGTTGTGAAGGTGTGGGTTGGAGGTTTGGGGTGTTTGGGTGTTGGTCGTTTGGGTAGTGTTGTGTGTCGTGGTGTGCGGGTTGTTGGTTGGTGTGAGGGTTGTGTTTGTGTGTGGTGGGGTGGTGGGTGTGTGGTGAGGTTATGTAGGAGTTGGTTGTTGTGTGGGGGGGGGTTGGTGGGGGGAGATGGGGTGGTGTGTGGGGTGCTGGGGTGGGGAGGGGTGGTTTGGTATGGGGTGTGTTTCTGGTGGGGCGGGTCGGGTTGGAGTGTGTGGTCGGGTTATGTTGTGTGGCTGGGGTGTGGGTGGGGTGTGTTGTTGGATGTGGGGTGGTGTGGTGAGGGCGGATGTTTGTCGGGTGGGTGGGTGTGGTGTCTCAGGGTGTGTGGTTGGGGTTTTGTTGGGTGTGTGTTTGGTGGGGGAATGTGGTGTGTGGTAGGGATTCGGGGCGTGGGGTGGGTGGTTTTGTCGTGTGTTGTTTTGGGTTTTTTGTAGGTTGGGGATGGGGTGTGTCGGGGCGTGGGTGAGGTTGTTGATTGTGTGGTTGGTCGGAGGTTCGAGTATTGTTGGGCTGGTGGTTGGGGTGTTAGGTTTGGTGGTTTTTTGGTGTGTGAGGTTGGGTTTTGGGTTGTGTGGAGGGAGTGGTTGTGTTGATTAGGTTTTGAAGTTTCGGTTGGGTGTACTGTAAGTGGTGGGTGGCGTGGGGTGGGATATGATTGTGGTGTGTGTGTGGGGTGTTTGGGGGTTTGTCGTGTTTGTGTCGTGTTTGGGGATGGAGGGTGGTGGGGGGGGGTGTTTGGATGTGGGGGTGTTGGTTGTGGCGTTGCTTGGGGGGGTGATGGGTTTGTTTAGACGGTGTATGGGGGTGGGGTGTGTTGGTTGGGATGTGTGGGGGAGGGGTGAGTTTATTGGTGTTGGAGGGCTTGGAGGGTGGGTTGGGGGGTATGTTGGTTTGGGTGCGTCGTGTGTGTTGGAGTGATTGTGGTTTGTTTGGGTGTGGGGGTAGTGTTTGGGGCGGGTGTGTTCTGGTCGGGGGGAGGTGTGGGGGGGTTGTTGTGGTGGTGGTGTGGGTCTGTTGAGTGGTGGTTGGGTGGGGGATTGGTGGTTGTTTGGTGTGTGAGGGTGATGGCGAGTGTTGTGGTGGGCGTGTGTGAGCTGTGGTTGTGTGGGTGGTAGGGTTGTGTGTTTTGGTAAGTGTGTGGGGGTGTTGTAGGATGTGGAGTTTTGGTGGGGTTGTGAGTGTGGTGTGTCTGGGGTGTTGTGGACAGGTTAGGTGTGGGGTTTGTGTTGATCTGTGTGGTGGTGTGGTTGATGTTTGTATTCGTGGGTGGGGGTGTGGGTGGTCAGTGTGGTGTGATGGTGTGCCGGGAAGGCGAGTTCGTGCGGGGGTGGTGGGTGGATGGTGATGGTTTGTTGGTGTTTTTTTTGTGGTGTGGGTGCGGTGTGGATGTTTGGGTGGGGGCTGTGGGTGTGTTGGTGGGTGGGGTGGAAGGGGTGTGTTGTTGTGTTGGAGTGTCTTGGAGTGTCGGCAGAGACGCGAGGGGTGTTGTGTGTTGGTGGGTGGGTGTGGGGGTGAGGGGTGTGGGTGGGTGTGGGGGGGGTTGTGGTGTTGGGGTGTGGGTGTTGGGGTTGGTTGCCTCGTGTAGATGCTTCTGTGGTTGGGTTACGGGGCTGTTGTTTGTGTGAGTGAGGTGGGGGGTTGTGGTTGGGGGATTAGTGTGTGGATGTGTTTAGGTTTTTGGTTCTAGTGTGCTAGGGGTGTGGGTGCGTCTGTGGGGTGTGGGGGTGAGTGTGTGGGAGGTCGGTGGGGGGATGGGGTGTGGTAGTGTTGGGAGGTCGTGGCGGTTGGTGGTGGGTGGAGGTGGGGTGTGGGTGTGGTCAGGGGTGTTGTGGTGTGCTTGTGGGTGGAGGGGGGGTTGTGTGGCGGGAGTTTGGTGGGTGGGGTGTGGTGTGGGGTTAGTGTGGTGGTTGTTCGGGGTGGTTGTTATTGGGTGGGGTTGGGGTTGGGGGGTTGAGTTCGTGTCACGGGTTGTGACTGTATGGGGTGTGGGGGGTGAGCACTTGTGTGGATTCGGTGGTGGTGTTCGATGTAAGATAGTGGTAGGGTTTTGTTGGGTTGGGGTCATTGCGGGGGGGTTACGGGTTGGTTATCGTGACGGGGTGGGTGGGTGGTTGTTGGTGTTTGTGGGTGGTGTGTGGTTTGGTGTGTGGAGGTTTTGGTGGGGTGGGCGCTGGTGTGGGTGTGTCGTAGTGGGTGTGTGGAGATGGTGTGTGGGTTGGGGTGGTGGGGGGTGTGGGTTGTTAGTGGTGGGGGAGGGTGGTGTGGGTTGGGGTGGTGACCGGGTTGTGGGGGGTGTGGGGTGCTTGGGTTGGTGTGGGAGCATGGGGAAGGAGGTGGGTGTGTGAGGTGGGGGTTTTGTCTTGTGGATGGTGGGCGTCGGGTGGGTGAGGGTTGATTGGTTTGTGTGGTGGGTGGGGTGGGTGGTTGGTGTTTTTGTTTTGAGTGGTGGTTTTGTTTGGATGTTGGAATGGGTTGAGGGGGGGGTGGGTGGGCGGGGGTATGTGTGGGTTGTGGGGGTCGTGGGGGTTGGGTGGGTGGCTGGTGTGCGGGAGGTGGGGGTGGGAGAGTTAGGTGGTCGGCGTGTGGGTGGGTGGAGTGGGGTGGGGTTGTGTGGTTATGTGGAGGTGTGGTGTCTATTGGGGTGGGGTTTTTGGGGGGGTGTGTTTTGGCGAGGTGTGGTGTTTGGTTGTGAGTTATTGGAGGGGTTGTGGTGTTGTGTTTGGTTTGTCTTGTGGGGGGGGGGTGGTGGTGGGGTTATGTGTTGGGTGGGGTGTTGGGTGTTTTGTGTTGTGGGGTGGGGTGTGGGTTGGTGGGGCTGGGGTGTGGTGTGTGGGGGTGGGAGGTGTGGGGGTTGGGTGGGGGGGATTGTGGTGGTGTGTGGTTGGGGGTGGGGGTAGTTTGGTGGAGCTGGTTGGGGTGGTTTGGGTGGTAGTGGGATTTGCGTGGTGACAAGGGGGCAATCGCGCGGCTTGTTAATGGGTGTAGGGGTGCGTGTTGTTTGTGGCGGTGGGTGGTTGGGTTGGGTTGAGTGGTGGTATTGGTGGGGGGGGTTTGGGTGTTGTTGTTGTGGGGGGGGGGTGTGGTGTGTGGTTCGGGGGTGAGTGGTTGTGTGTGGGCTTGGGTGGTGGGGGGGAGGGTGTGCTGGTGGTCGGGGTTGGATGGGTGGGTGGGGGGTGGGTAGGTGGGGTCGTTATGTAGGGGGGTTGGTGGGGTGGTTGGTGGATGGGTGTTGTGGCGTGGTGGCGTTGTGGTGTGTTGTTTTTGTGAGTTTGAGTGGTGGTGTTGGGGTATGTGAGGTGGATGAGTCGGATAGGTGATGGGTTTGTGTGCTGGGCGGAACTGGCGGAGGTGGGCGGTTTGTGGAGGGATGGTCGGTGTGGGGTGGGCTGGTCGGTGGTTGGGGGGTTAGTAGTTTATGTGGCGGGGTTTAAGGGGTGGTGGATATGGGGTGTGTTCTAGCTCTTGTTGTTTGCGGGTTTGATGTGGTGGGGGAGTCGTTGGGTTGTGTGGTGGCCGTGTGTATGTTTGCTATTCAGTTGGTCTGACCTGTTGTGGTTGTTCGAGGTAGGTGCTTTTGTTGCTGATTGGTGGGTGTGTCTTGGTGTGTGCGGGGTTGTTGGGGTGGGTGTGATTTGGTGGGTGTGGGTGTGGTGGGTGTTTGTGGTGTGGGTGGTTTGTATTGTGGTGTGTGTCTTGGGTTGGTGGTGGGGGATTGGTATTATCGGGTTGGGGGTGGGTTGTGTTTGGTGTTCTCTGGGTGGTGTGGTGGGGGTGGCTGGGATTGTGGGTTGTGGTGTTGGTCTCATTACACTACAGTGGTGGCAGTGGTGGGGGGTGGTGGTGGAGGGGTTGGGGCGGGGGGTTGGGTGGGGGTTGTGGCATGGTAGTTCTTGTGTGTTGGGGGGTGGGGGTGGTGGTGTATGTTATGGTAGTTATGGGGTGGGTGTTTGGGGGGTGGGGTGGGTGTTTAATGGGGTGTGGTCGTTGTTTAATGGGTGTTGGGTGTGTTTTGGGGGGTGTAGGGTGTTGGGTGGGGGTATCGTTGGAGTCGGGGTGTGTGGGTGGTGGGTTAGGGGGGTTGTGGGTAGTTTTTGTGTTTAGGTGTGGGGGTGTGGTGTGGTGGTGGGGGGTGGGTTGTGTGTGTGGGTTTATGTGTTGTTGTTGGGGGGGGCGTACGGTTGTGGTAGTGTAGTGGTTGAGTTGTTGTGGGGGTCGTGGGGGGTTGTGTGGTGTGGTGTTTGGGGTTTGTGTGGTGGTTAGGTTGGGTGGTTTTGGGGGTTTGGTTGTTGTGTGGTGGTTTTGTGTTGGTTGGGGGTTTTGGTCGGGGTGGGGTGGTGTAGGTTATGGTGTTGGTAGGGTTGGTTGGGAGGGTCGGGTAGCGTGAGGGTGGGGAAGTGGTGGGGGGGCGGTGGGTAATTTGGGGGTGGGGTAGTAGGTGGTGGGTTGTGTGTGCGGTGGGGGGTGTGTGTTTTGTGGTGTTTGGGTATAGTTGGTGGGTGGTGGGTGGTGGTGTATTATGGGTGTTTGGGTGGTTGTGAGTGTGGTCTGGTATGGGTGGTTGGGGAGGGTAGGTTGGTCGATGTGAGGGGGGGGTCCGGGAGGGTGGTGGTTGTGGGTATGGGTGGTGCGGGGGTCTAAATGGGTTGGGTGCTGGGTTGGTTTGTGGCGATGTTGGGTTGAGGTGTGGGTTGTGGCTGGTTGGGTGTGTGGTGGGTGTTTGGTTGAGTGTGTGGTTTGTGGGGGTGGATGGTGTGGGTGTTTGGTGGGGTGATGTTATGGTGTGTTGTTGGTTGTGTAGGTGGTCGGGGGCGGGTGGTTTGTTCGGTTGTTTGGGGTTGGTGTGGGTGTTTGGTCAGGTGTGGGGTGTGGTGCTGTCGGTGGGGTGCCCCCTCCCCCCCACCCCCTTCGGAGGTGGGTGGCGAACGGTGGTGTGTGGTTTTTGGGTGGTTTGGTTTGTAGGTGGTGGGGGGTGGTGGTTTGGCTGTGTGGTGTGTGGGGGGTGTGGTGCGTGTGGTTGTGGGTGTTTTTCGGGTGTGGGTTTGGTGGGTGAGTGGAAGACTGGGCGGACATATGTGGTGGGGGGTTTGTGCGTTAGGGGGGTGTGGGGGGTGGTCGGGGTCTTTGGTGTGCTGTGTTTGGTACGTGTGGCGGGGGGGTGGCGTAGTGGTGTTGGGTTGGGGTGTGTGTGGAGGTGGTAGGTGGGTCGGGGGGTTGGTGGTGGTGTGGGGGGTGTATTGGTGTGGGGTGTTTGGAAGTGGTGGGATGCTGTTGCGCTGTCTACGGTGTTGCGCGTGTGGGTCTGAGTAAGGGGGTTGGGTGGGGTGTGTGGGTGATGGGGTGTGGAGGGGATGTTGATGGGGGGCGTGGTTTGGTTGTGGTGTTTGGGGTGGGGGGGGTGGTTTTGGGTTCATGAGGTGGTAGGATGGGGTGGTGTGTTGGTGGGTGTGCTGCTTTTTGGTTGTGGTGGGTGAGGTGTGGGTGGGGTTGGTTTTTGGTGGGTGGTATGGGGGGTTTGTTTGGTGGGTGGGTGGGGTGGGTGGTCTTTGTGTGAGGCGGGTTCGATGGGGTATTGGGGACGCGCGCACGAGGGGGTAGGGTGTGGTGGGGATGGGGGTCATAGGTACTTGGGAGTAGTGGGAGGTCGTTGTGTGTGTGGGGTTTGGGCGTTGGCTTGTGCGCCGCGCGCGGCGCTTGGTGGGCGCGCGTGATGTGTTGGGTGGTTTTGTGTGTGTGTCGCTGCGGTTGGGTTGTCGCATGGGGGGGTTGGTGTTTGGTATGCGTTTAGTGTGTGGTGTGTGGGTTATGGTTGGTGGTGTGGGGGGGTGTGTGTTGGGGGGTGGGTGATTAGGGGAGTTGGGTTTTGGGTCTTTGTTGGTTGGGTGTGTTGGCTGTTGAGTGGGCTGGGGTGTGTGAGTTAGTCTGGGTGGGGGTGTTGTTTGGGTGGTGTGGGGGGTTTTTGTTGTGTGGAGTGGTGGGGGGTGTTGGTGGGGATGTTTGGGTGGTTGGGGGGGGGTCGGTGTGTTGTGGGGTGCGTGAGGGTGGTGGTGGGGGGGGCCTCGTTTGGGTTTGGGTTTGGTCGGGGGTTGTGTCGGGTTGTGTAGGGGTGTGTGGGTGTGTGTTGGGGCGGGGTGTGTGTAGTTTGGTGGGGTCAGCCTCTTTGTTGGGGGGTGTGTAGGTTTGTTTTGTGGGGGTGTCGGGTGGGGTTTTGTGTGTGGCGGTTTTGGGTTTTGGGAGGTAGTGGGTGTGGGTGGTGGGTGGTGGTTGGTCGTGGTTTGTGGGGGTTGTGGGTGTGGTTGAGGGGTTGGGGGTATGTGTTGTTGGCGGGGGGGTGTGGGGGTGTGGGAAGGGGTGGGCGTTTTGGGTGGTGTGGGTGTGGTGTGTTAGTTTTGGTGTTGTTGGGTTGTGGGTGTGGTGATTGAGGGTGGGTGGAGGGGAGTGGATTGTAATGAGTTTTAGTGGGGGGAGAGGGGTTGGTGCAGTGGGGACGTGGCCCCACTCGTATGAATATAATGTGCCTTACGCGACAGGATGTGGACATATATCCACCCCAACTACAAAACCCAAATACAAAACACAACAAAAAAAACAAAACCAAATTAACAAACCACACATAAACAACACCACACACCCCCTACTAGCCTAGTCCGCCAGAACAGGTCCCCTATGTGTCCAACTCCAAGTGTCTCTTGCCACCCTCCAAGCCCCCAATGCCCTCCCCAGCCCCTCTCTACCCCCTCCCGTCCGGCCCTCCATGTTGAAAGAATCTAATAACCTATGCGTGGGCAGCACCCGGGTGAGGAGTGAGGTGCAAAGGGTGGTATAAAAGTGGTATATGGGGTGGTTGGTGGTGTGTGGCGTTTTAAGATGAACTGATGGGGTGTTGTGGGGGTCGGGTTGGGGGGGATTGTTGTTGGTTGGGTTTGGGCGGGTGGGGGGTGGGGGTGTGGGGTGTTCGTTTGTGGTGTTGCTGTGGTTGTTTTGGGTGTGTGTTTGGGTCGCGTTTGTTTGTCTGGTGGTTGGGGTTTGGTGTGGTGTTGTGTGCGTGGGTGGGTGTTTGGTGTGTTTGTTGGTGGTGGGGGAAGGAGTGGGTTTGTTAGGTGCTTGGGGTTGTGGTGGGTGGTGGGGGTGAGGTGTTTTGTGTGTGTCGGGTTGTGTGGGGAGGTTTCAGATTGGTAGGGTTGGTGTTGTGCGTGTGGTGCTCGCGTCGCGCGTTGTTTTTGGCGGTGGGGTGTGTGGGGTTGGGTGGTGTATGGTGGGCCTCGGGTTTTTGTGGGTGTGTGTGAGGTTGCGGTTGGTGGAGCGGGGGGGTTTATGGGTGCTTGTGTGTTGTGTGTGTTGTTTATTGTTTGTGTGGATTTGTGTGGGGGTGGTGTGGTGTGGGGGTGTTGGGTTGTGGGTGGGGGGGGAGAGGTGCGGGGTTCTGGTGTGAGTAGGTGTTGTGGTGTAGGTGGTTTATTTGAGGGTTTGCGTGGTTTAGGTGGGGGTGGTGTGTGTTTTTGTGTTGGTGGGTGTTTAGGGTGGGGCGCGCGCGCACCCGACCACTCCCCCCCTCTCCCCGCCCCTCGCCCCCGCCCCCCGTGAGAGAGAGAGATGCCTCGCGCGCGCGCGGCGCGTAGTGGGAGGTGGGGTGGGTGGTTTGTCGGGATGGTGGGGTTTTTGTCGTGGCTGTGTTGTGGGTTGGTGTTGGGGGTGTTGGGTCGTGGGGTGTATTTGGGGGGGGAGGTGTGTTGTGGTTGTGGTGTTGTGTTGGGTGTTTGGGTGGTGTGTTGGTTGCGGCCGGTCTGGGTCCGGGGGGTTTGGTTGGAGGTGGGGGATGGTGTGCGGTGTGGTTTGTTGGCGCCGCGTCGGTGGGGGTAGTATTGAGGTTGTGGTCGCTGTGTGTTGTTGGGTGGGTGTGTTGGGTGTGTCCGATACGGAAGGGGGGATGGATTGGTGGCGGGGTCGATGTGGTGTGTGTGGGTTTTTGTGTTGGTGTGGTTGAGGTGGTGTAGTTGTGTGGTGGGTGAGGGGTGAGGACGCGTTGGTTGTGGGTGAGTGTTGTTGTGTTATTTTGTGTGGGTTGTTGGTGTTGGTTTTGGTTGGTGTTGTTGGGTGGTTGGGTAGTTGGAGAGCGCCGGGGGGGGGTGTTTGTGGATTTTTGTGTTAGTGTTGGGGTTGGTGTGTGGTTGGGTGTAGTGGGGAGTTGGTGGGTGTTGTGTTTTCTCGGGGAGGGTTTGGTGTTGAGGGATTGGGGGTGTGGGTGGGGGGGGTGTTGGGGTGGGGTGGAGGTGGGGGTGTGGGTGTGTGGGTGGCGGGGGCGCGTCGTCTCCTCCCGAGGGTTGTTAGTGGAGGGTGGTGGTGTGTGTTGTTGAAAGCCGCTCCATGTATCGCGCGCGCGGCGCGGTGGGGAGGGGTGTTGGGGGGGTTGGGTGGGCGTCTGTTTGGGTGGTTTGGGTGTGGTGGGGGGTGGAGTGTGGTTAGGGTGGGGTTGGTTTGTTTTGGTAGATTGGTGTGTGTGGCTTGGGGTGTTGGGGTTAGGGGGAGGTGGTTAGTGTGAGGTGTAGGGTTGATTTGGGGGATGTGGGGAGGGCGGGGGATGGAAGTTTGTGGAGTTTGTTGTGTTGGTTGGGTTGTGAGGGTGTGGGAAGAATAGGTAGTGTATAGTATGACGGTCGAATATTTAAGTAGCGAGTTATAATATATATTGTTTAATTATTTTTTATTCCGCTGCTCGCGGGCCTCGCTCTCGCTCTTCCAACTAATTGGTTTTTTCTTAATTATTATTCACCCCCCCTCGCTCGCCGCGCTCCGCCGCGTCCAGTCGGTGGCGCGTCACGTTTGAAAAGAGAAAAAAGAGACAGACGTGATGCACACGCAACAGAGACAACAGAGCAGATGCGCCCCACCACGCCGAGACAACTCCGCCCCGCCGACACCAAACCCCAATAACCCTCCAGCGGGGCGCCTCCATCCCACAGAACACAGTAAATGTGTGAGCGCCGCTCCCCGCGGGGGTTTGGAGGCGGGCGTGGTTTGGGGGTGGGGAGGTTGATGGTTGGTTGGGGTTGGAGGTTTTGTGGGGCGGGGTGTGGTGTGGTTGTGTGAGTGGGATGGTGTTGGGTGGTGGTTGGGTTTCCGTGGTAGCGAGTGTAGCTTAGTGTGGGTAGGTGGTGGGGGGTATTGGTTTTGTTTGGTGTTTGGTTGGGAGGGTGGGGTTTGTGTGGTGGAGGTTTGGTTGTAGGGGGTTCGAGTGTTTGTGTGGGGTTGTGGTGGTGGGGTTTTTGGGTGAAGTTCGTGTTTGCGTGGGTGAGGTTGGTGATTAGGTGTTTGTTTCACTTGAGTGTTGTGTGATGGAGTTTTTGTCGGTGGGTGGGGGGGGTTTGGTGTGGTGCGTGGGTGGTGGTGGTGTGGTGTGGGTAGTTTAGGTGTGGGGGGTGGTTGGTTATGGGTGTGGCGAGTTTGGTTGTTAGGGGTGTGGTGTTGTGCGTGGGGGTGGGTGGGTTGGCGGGTGTTGTGTTGGGGGTTTGGTGTGGGTGTGAGGTGGGTGGTGAGTGGTGGGGTGGGTGTGGGGGTGTTGGGTTGTTGGGGGTGGCGGGTGTTTGAGTCGGGTGGGGTGGTGTGTGTGGTTGGTGGTTTTTTTGGGGTGTGTTGTGTGGTGGGTTTTGGGTGGGTTGGTGGGTGGTCGTGGTTGGTGGTTGTGTGTGGTTTTGTGGTGTTGTTAGGGGTGGTGGGGATTGGTGGTTGGGGCGTGGGTTGGGGTGAGGTGTGGTTGGTGGTGGTTGTTATTTTGCGGGTGTTGGGGTTTCGGTTTGGGGGGTGGGTGGTGGGGGTGTGGGTGGTGGGTTGGTGGTTATTGTGTGGTGGCTTGTTGGTGGTGGGTGGTTGTGGTGTGTAGTGTGGGTGGTATGATTTTTGTGTGTGTTATAGGTTGGGTGGTGTGGGCTGTGTGAGTTGTAGTGTCCGGTCGGTGTTGGGGTGGGAGGTGGGTTGTTGGCGGGGGGTTGTGGGTTTGGTTGATTGGTGGTGTGGTGTAGCGGGTGGGTTGGGGGTTGTTTGTGGAGCGGGGCGGGAGGTTGGGGTTGGGTGGTGGTTTAGGTGGGCGGGGGTGCGTTTTGGGTGGTTGTGTGAAGGTGGTTGGTGCTATTGGTTGGGTTGGTCGCGGTGGGGGGGTGGGTGTTTGTGGGGTGGTTGAGGTGGTGTGGGGGTGCGTTGAGGGGTTTGGGTGTGGGCGGTGTGTGTGTTTTAGTTGAGTGTTTGGGGGTTGGGGGTTTGTTATGGTGGGCGGGTCGGCGTTGCGTGGGTGGTGGGTAGGTGGTGCGGGTTGTGTGAGGAAGGGGTGGGTGTGGTGGGGGGCTGTTGTTTGGTGTTGTGGGGGGGGGGGGGGGGGGGGTGTTGGTTTTGGTATTGGTGGTAGTTGGGGGGGGTGGTGTGCTATGTGTTCGATGGTGGGGTGGAGGTGGTGGGTGGATGTGAGTGTTTCTGTTTGTTCGTGGTTTGTGTTTAGTAGGGTAGGTGGGGGTGTTGTGGGTAAGGTGGGGGATTTTGTGTGGGGTGTGGGGGGGGTGGGGGTGGGTGTTTGGTTGGTTGGATGTTTGGGGGGGTTGGGGGTTGTTTGGTGTTTGGGGTAGGGGTTGGATGGGGTTGCTGGGTGTGTTGTGTTGGGTGTCTGTTGTGGTGGTTGGTGTCGCGCGCTGGAGTGTGTTAGTGTGGGGGGGGGCGAGGGGGAGGGGAGGGTTTTTTGTGTGGATGGGGGGTATTTGTTGTTTGTGTGTTTGATGAGGTGGGGTGGATGGTAGTGCGAGAGGAAGGTTGTGTAGATTGAGTTTAAGTGGGTTATATAGCGCGCGTGTAGAGTTTTAGTAAATAGTAGAATTAGTATGTAGTATGATGAATTAAGTTATGGTAATTTTATTTTTGATTTTTATATAGTGGAATGAAATATAATATGGTGCTTTTTATAAATAATTTGTAGTGTATAATTAATGTTATTAATTTTAATATTTTTATATTTGATTTGTTTTAATAATTTTTATTATTTTTTATATATTATTTATTTAATATTTTTAATGTTATTAGTTTATATTATTTTTTAATTTTTAATATTTTAATATTAAATTTTTTAAAAATAATTATTAATATATAATTTTATATTCTTTTTTTTATATAATATTTGTTTAATAAAATTTAAAATTTTATAATTATTAAAATTATTATATATTTATATAAAATTAATTTAATATATAAATAAATTTTTTAAATATTATAAAATTTATATAATTATTTAATTATTAACTAAAATATTATATTAATTTTTAATTTATATTATATCCCAACTCCTATCTATATTCTTTATTATAACCTCTACAAATGAAAACTAAAAATTATATTAAAGAGCATACTCTCTACACTCTCCCACCCCCCCCCCCCCCAAACAAAAATCAAAACCAACACCACATTATTAATAATAATTATATAAAATCAAAATATTATATTTTATTATTATTTATTACACCATATTAACATTTTCAAATAATTCCTCTAATACCCTCACTCCTCCCCTAACCTTTTTATATTATAAATATACTAATATTAATTAAATTTTTATTTATTTAATTTAATTAAATATTTTAAATAATATAAATTTTTTATTATATAATTTAAATAATATATTTTTTACTCTATTATATTTAATTATTTTATAAATATTTTTTATTAATTAAATTTTATTTATTATAAAATTAATTTTATTTATATATTTCTATTTAGTATATATATTTTAATTAATATTAATAATATTAATAGATATATTTAATTATTTATTTATTTATTAATTTTATTATTATAATTATCTAGTTTATGATATTTTTAATTTTTATTAGTTTTATTTTAATTATCTCTATTTTACTCTATATTTATATTATTATTTTTTATGTTTTTTTTAATTATAAATTGATATAAAATTGTTTATTATATTATTTATTACTTTATTCATTTTCTTTTAGTTTTATTTTTATATATATAATAATTTGATTATAAATATTTAATAATTATTTATAAATATTAATTTATTAGAAATATTATATTTTCTTATTATAGGTTTTTAAATAATTATTAATTTATAATCAATTATAATTTCATTATTTATTAAAATGATTTATTATTATGATGTTTTATTAGTGTGAAAATTTGATTATATTTATAATTATTTTATTTTTTAATATATATTATTATTTATAATTTTTTTTATATATAATTTTAATTTTATTGTCTTTGTTTATTTATTTTTATATGTTTTTATTATTTTTATAATATTCTATAATTTAATTTTATATATATATAAATATTATAATTTTAAATAGTATTAATTTATTATTTTATTTTTATATATTTACGCCCCCCATATTATTAATTAAATTTATTATTATTTATATATAATTATTTTCATATTTATAAATAAATTTTATATTATAAATTTATTTTTTTTTATATAATAATATTATATTAATTATATAATTTATATTATTATTTATACTTTTATTAATTTTTTTTTATGTATTATAATCAATTATATATTTTGTTATTTATTTAAATATATTTATTATTATTAATAATTTTAATAATAATATTCTATTTATTAAATTTTATTTATTAATTTATTATTTATATAATTTATATTTTATTATTAATTATAATTATAATTTTTATTATACTATTTATTATTATCTTTATTTAAATTTAAGTTAATATAATTATTTATTATTATAATAATATATTTATTTTATATACTTGTTAGAGATTATTTTTTTAGAGATATTACAATAATAATATATTTTATAATTTTTTTTTTTTATAGTTTTTAAATATTTTATTTATTTTATAATTATTTTTAATTGTATTTATTTATTATTATTTATATATTAAATTTAGTTTTCTTGTTTATATTTTTATAATATAATCTTTTAAAATAATTATATATAATATAATTTTTATTATAACTTTTAATTATATTATATAATTATAATTATATCCTATATATTTATTATTTATTTTTATTTATCTTTTATAATAATTTTTATATTTCTTATTATATAATAGGTAATAATTTTTTTTCCTTTCGCGCACGCTATATATTTAAGGATTTTAAATATATTTATTTATATTTATTTATTATATTAAATTTAAAAAGTAATCTTATAATTATATTTAAATTAATTATATTTTTAAAATATTATTTATTAAAAATTTTTTTTGTAGTTTATTTTTATTGTTATTATCAAATAATTTTTTATTTATTAATATTTATATATTATAAATTTAATTTTATTTATTGCATTTGATTATATATAAATAGAGTGCTGTTATTAATTTTTTTTAATTAAATATATAATTTTATTTTTTTTTTAATTTTTTATAGACTATTGTATTTTTATTTATGTGTGTTTTATATTTTATTATAAATATATAATTTTATGTTTTATACATTTTTTATTATATTTATATATTTTTATTAGATAAATGAATATAATTATATTATAATTTTATAGAATTAGTTCCCTTATTTATTATTATTTTGTAATTTTTTACTTTTTATAATAATAAACTAGATTATATTATATATATATAATTTTATTTATTTTTTGTTTATATATTTAGTTATTAATTATAATTAAAATATAGAGTATTGTTTATATATATTTATTATTTTATTTGTTTTTTATATATATTTTATTATTCTTTTTTTTTTTTATAATTATTATTATCTTTTTAAATATTATATAATTATTTTAATATTTTTTATTTATATTAATATAAATATAATTTATTTTTAATTTTATTATTTATATGTTATGTAAATTGTACAATTGTTTATCCCCGCCCCCTCCCCCCGCTCCCCTCTATATATGAAAAAAATTAGATTAATTAAATATATATATTTTTTATATTTAAATAAATATATTTAATAATTTGTATTAAATTTTATAAATATTAATATTTAATTTATTTTTATTATTTCTAATATTTAATAATTATTTATAAATTATTAATAAATATATATATTATTTTTTGTTTTTTATAGATTTTCTTCTTTTTAATATTATTATATATATTTTAAAATATAAAATAAATTTAATATAATTATTTTTATTTATTAATATATTTAATATATTTTATAATTTTAAATTTTACTAATTAATAATAGATAGTTTTCTCCGCATTTTAATCCCCGTTTATTTTATACATTTTTAATTAGAGTATTTCCCCGGCGGCCCCCCTCCATATTATTATTTAAATAATTTTATGTATTTATATCTTAATTATTTATATTTTTTAAAATTTTATTATATGTATTTTATATTTATATTATTAATTTTATATTTTTAATATTATTAATTATTATTATCATAATTATTTTTATTATTTATATCTTTTTTATACTTAATAATTTTATTTTAAATATATTAAATTAATTATTATATATTTATTATTTTTATTTTTAATTTCATATTTTTGTTATATTTTATTATTATTAAATAATTATAAATTAAAATTTATATTAAATAGTATTATTATTATTATATTAGATTTATTATTTAAATTAATTTTATATTATAGTGCACTTTATTATAACATTATCTTTGTATTAATTTTATTATTTTATTATTATTAATATATTAATATTTTTTTTTTTTATATAGTTATTTACTATTACTCTATTAATACTATATTTTATATTGTAATTAATAAATATATATTATATTCTAGTTTTATTCTATTCTTAGCTTTTATATTATTTATTTTAAAAATAATTAACTCTATTTTAATAATTTTATTATTTAATTTTACTATATTTATATTTTATATTATATAGTCTTCATAGATTTATGTTATTTAAAATTAATAATAATTTTAGATTCAGTAATTTTATATTTGATTTATTAAATTAGATTTTTATTTTTATATATTAAAATAAATACTATTTATTCAATAATTTTATTAATATTCATTTTTTTATATATATATTGAAATTATTTATATTAATTAATTATTATATATATTATTATAATAGGGATTATATTTACTTAACTTTTAATTTTTTTAATAATTTAAATTTTTTAATAATATTATTAACATAATTAATAAGATTTTAAATTTTTTTAAATTTAAAATTAATACTATATTATTAATTAAATTTAATTTTTAATTTTATTTATAATTTTTATTATACTTTTTTAATATTTTACATTATAATAATATAATTATATCATTAATATTTTCTATATTAATCTTTAAATATATATATATTATTTTATAATACTTAGATTATTTTTATTATTATTTATTAATTTTATTTTGATGATTTTTCTTTATTTTTAAGATTTAAATATTATTCAATTTAATTAATTTATAATATGAATATAATTATTATAATTTATTATTTATTTATAATATTTTTTATTTTTTTTAATAATTTTTATTTTTTATTATTTATTATTATTTTTTATATATTATATATTATAAATTTTTTTAATATGATATTTAATATTTATAATATAATAGATTATTATATTATAGTTTCTTATAATTATTATTTATCTTTATTAATTAATATATTTATAATTTAATTTAGTACTGTTTTGGCCATAACTGGAGCATACGAACTCGGATTGAGTTGATTCAAGCGGCCACGGAAAGAGAATTAAATTATCTACAAATTTGGAAAAGGCCACTTGCTGAAAATACAAAAGTGCACCGCACTTGCCCAAAAACCGGCGCACTTTCTGTCTAATCAGCCTTGTTCACTGTTTTGATCATAACTCGGTCATACAAACTCCGTTTTAGTTGATTTAATCGGCCACGCGAAGATAATTCAGTTGTTTACAACTAAGCGAAAGACCAAGTGCTGGGAATACCAAATGTGCAGCGTACTTGTAAAAAAGTGCGGCGCACTTTTCCATCAGAATTGAAAAGTCGGGCATTTAATGAAGACAACATTTACACCTCAAGTGCGCCGCACTTGGCCCCCGAAACAGCCTATATAAGGCCCCTTTGCCTCTCATATCTCACACAACTCTCACACACAATCCCCCATTCGTTTAGAACACTCCAAGTGGGTGTTTTTGATGATAAAGGCCTAAGAACCTTTAATCCAAACCACCTTGATAACACAAATCATCACCACCATTAGAATCAAAGTTCTTGAAGAAGTTGGATAGTCTTGGTTGAAGTTCATCATTGTTCTTAGGTTTTGATCCATCAAAGAGGCATAGTTATAGTGTTATTTCGAATCTATAAGCAATTGTGACGGAATTGTTCATAGTTTCTGGATTTTGCTTTGAATATAATAAAGTGTTCTTGGGAAATTCTTGTGAAATCACCATACTTTGCTCTTGGAATTGGTATGAATCTTGTTACTCTTTTGAATATAATCCTTGATGAATCCATGATGAATCCATGATGAATGTTATGTGTTTTGTTACTTTGATCATGGAGTAATCATCTTGTGTTTGTTTGGGCATAATATGATCTTGGATATGGAGTGTTTGGATATGAGTTTATTGAATTGGTAAAACATATTTTATACAAGAATATAGGCCGAAAGGGTTCTTTTATATATGTGTTTAATCATTCCACTTAATATATTGGTTATAATAACTTATAAAGGCCGAAAGGATTTGTTGTTATTAATCGATATAATCACTAGTTATATTTAAAGGCCGAAAGGATTTATAACTTGTGATAACTCTATTTTCTAAACTTATAAACACTATTCCAAATACATCATTATCTAAGTGATCATTGCCTAAACAAACATACTTTAATCATTTGCTTGAATCATCTCTTCATTGCTTTCGTTATAATATTCGTTATATGCAAGACTTGGTTAATTTGATCCGTGACAATCTTATTAACCTTAGCACCTTAAATACAAACTGTGAAAACTTCAATTCTCTTGGAACGACCTGGACTTACCTAAAAGCTATACTATACACAAACGGGTATACTTCCCGAGTGTTATGTTTTTAGTAAAAATATGTATTTCTAGTTATTATAAATTTAAAGCTTGGAAAACACAAATCAAAGTTTTTGGCGCTGCTGCCGGGGAATTGTTTAAGTTGTTATAGTTTGTTGCTTATTTCTGGTGCTATTTTGTTTCTTTTTTTCAAACCCGCCGTACCGTTTTCTGGCAAACGGAAACCAAAAAATCATTTTTCTCAAGGGAAGTACGTGCACATCTTATTTGTGCGCCGGTTTTCCTGTAAACCCCGAAAGTACGCCGCACTTTAACCAAGTACGCCGCACTTTCTGCAGATTTTTCACAATCTTATTTCAAAAACCAAAACCAACCCCCCCTCAATCTGCTAGTCTTAGGTTCTATAATCATTTGGAATTGTATTTTATCTGATTATATGTCTTGTGTATTTGTAATTTCATTATATTAGAAAAAACATAAAATTTCCAAAAAAAAGGGCGCACTTTTGCTAAGTACGCCGCACTCTACCTATAAAATAAATAAATTTCTTTTATTTATTTATCCTTATTTGCTATATAATTAAATTAATATATATATATATATATATATATATATATATATATATATATATATATATATATATATATATATATAT
>BQNB010022613.1:51019-62812 GCA_026074375.1 Tanacetum coccineum | reverse complement strand
GCAAGGGTCCACGTATAATCGTGTTTGCGGACGCGAGTGTTCTTTCGCGGTCAGTGTTTGTCCGCGGAGGCGCACGGGTACGGTTGAGAAGATACTTAAGTACGTCTTTGAAATATCCAGAGCACGGCCCTTGTCAGGCTTAGCAGCCCAGCTATTTATTATATTGGGCCTGGGCCCATATACGTATATTATGAACTAAGCCCAGTAAGCTTGGTGCTCATACTATACGTCATCAATAGGCATGAAACAAACTTCACTACGGATGAAATGAAAAACAAAGCTTTTCATGAGTTTTAAAGCTTTTTTTAACTAAGCCTTCGATTGTAGATGCTTTAAAATGATAGATCTTAAAAGATTAAACAACGAAGCAGGAGCTCAACAAGTATATATAGTCAACCTCATTGATTGATAAAGTTGTAATTTTGTATATGCATGGAAAGGTAGTAGATTACAATGGTTCACATACAACTTAATTGCAATCTCATGATTCCATAAATAAACAAGATTACAGATATAAATATATGCTTATTGCTCATATTCGATAGTTTGGTGATCTGAGGCATATGCTAATTTGAACTGTAGTTACATTTATACTGATAATCTAACCCCAAGATGTTGCTTGTCAGTAGTGATCTTCTGGCACTATATACTTCACATGAGAGGCTGTTTGGTTGATGTTTTAGGTTTTAAGTAATAGGAATGGCATTACATAACGATAGTTAGCTTTGTATGATGCAATAACGTGTTACTGAGTTATGGGACTATCCATTCCTCCTTTGTTTAGAGGAAATAAAACTTATTATCTGTATTCTCCAACATTCTCGTTCCTTGATTTAAAGTAAGAGCCCCCCATGGTCATCTTTAACAAGGCTAGCTTGTTGCAGATGGTCTGCCTGAAGATGTTGGAATACCAAGAAATCTGCAATTCCTTGATCCAGACAATACCATAGTATATACCACCATATACGAGTGCCATGACTTTTTGGTAATGTTCACGTTAAATTAGTATTCATAATTGACCTTGAAAAAAGTATATGCGATATGTGCTCTCATATTGTTCGTGAGTGTAAATTGATAATAATGGACTGGCCATGATATGATTTATGTGGTCTCTTGCGTTAATGCGTACACTTCATCCATAATGATTAATTTTCAAAAAGTTGTTCATTTATCATTCACAACGAACTTAAACAGAGTTTTTCAAAAATGTTGCCTTGATATTCACAAAAAAAATTGCACGAAGATGGTATTTTGGTCTTACAATGTACTAACTTTCGATCTATGTCTGTGTAGCAGTTATATCTTTTCTTTTTGCCATAAAATGCGATCATACCTCTCCATAACCATCCATGGATGACTGTTTTCAGCAAGATGTTGCTTGGCAAATTACACATTAAAGCATATGATTTGGTTAATCCTAATATCGCATTAACTCTCCACCCCATTCTCAATGTGAGTGCGTATATTATTATGTTATATGTATTGTAGAATTTGGGCTTCTTTCCTGTTAGAGAGAATGTATGAGGCAAAATTTGAATTTGTGTTATGCAGCGAAATTGGCAAGTTTGAAGACGGATTCTGTTTTTACAGCTCCATGCAACACTTCTGTACTATATCCAACATCTGGAGGAAATATACACTCCTTCACAGCTATAACACCATGTGCGATTCGTGATGTTGTCGGACCCTCGTATTCTATAAAAGATGGTCAAGACTGTATATACTATAGAGATATCTTACACAGTGTATCACAATGTAAGCCATCTTTAACTTGAAGTTGTAATCATAGCAAAGATTTTTTATGTTATTATGCCACAGAAGCCAAATATTAAATCAGCAGTTCAGCACAACCGAAGTTATAGCCTTTTTGTTGTTGTGAAAAACAGCATGCAATAGTTTGCTTATGGTTTCACTTCAATTATCTTATCAGATAAAAATATGACAGCGAGTGAAGAAGATGGCAAGTGCTACGGATGTTAGAGGAGATTAAGATGCCAAAAGAATCAAAAATGGATAGAATCGAGTATCTTGGTCCTAAAATCACCGAGGTTAGGCCATAGATAGTGGCCGATCACTTATCGTTCTAGCCTTTTCTTGTGTAGATATGTTAATGTTTTGTGTGCTTCGGACGATCAAACTTACTAGTATTATTGTCTCGTTCCGTACTATTTGTGTTTTATTGTACATAAAATCTAAAGCAATGCAATTTGTTTCATATGTAGAATGAATATATATCAGTCATTGATCGAATACTCGTTTTACACATCGAGTTATATTATAGTTTATGAAACAAGTTAAACATTACGTAGTTATATTTTAGTGTCACTAGTTTGACTAGTTTTTGCAATAACATCAGACCCCACAACACACCAACCGCACACACGAGTACTCCAGCCAACGCACTGGTAAGTCTTAATTCTTTATTTATCATTACATATTTAGTATTGCGTCACCAGTTCTTAACTAATAACACAATACTGGGGGGACATGTTCGTGTATGTGCCGGACACATTGTGCCGGACATCACTATATTGCCGGATAGTACACGCCGGAGTATATAGCCGGACGATAAATAACGACACACTTGGAAAGTGACATAGCATGGCTAGAAGGCGACACGGGAAACGCGCTGCTGTGCAGAGTGTCCTCATCTTAAGAGCCAAATCTGACTATGTTCCTGGCACACTGGCCCGTAGGTCCCCTCACATGTTGTTGGGAATTTTGAGTTACTACTGCCAGTACTATTTTACTACTGCTGGTTCAATAATGTGAGGTAGTATAAAAAAAAATATACCCATAGACATTCTAAGTTTCACTATGTTTTTCCTTCTGACAATACTTATTCTGACAATACTATTCCATCAGTATCAAGACTATTCTCTTACTCTCACGCCGGAGTTTGGTCCTGGGGTCAAACCCGGGACGAGGCTAACGCGTGTTGTTTCCTTGTGTGTAGGTATCATCCCCGTTGGTGGCCGGAAGGTATTCCGGAAAACCGAAAGGTCACCGTAGCAAGATTTTACCTCAACAACTTATATTGTTGGGCTAACGACTAAATGATGATACTTTAACTTAATTGGGCTTAATTAATAATTTTTTGGTTAAATTGAGTATATATTTTTTTCAAGGTTTTCGTCTTTTCGACAACATTAAGGTAGTTGTTGTTAAAGAATCAAATTTTTATTGCAAAGGTTTGTTGATAATAATTTATTGAATCAAACTTTAAGTATTGACTGTATATCAACTTTTTTTAGAGTGTATTCGTCTTTTTAGGATTTGTCATCCAATGTTGATAATTTATTGTTGGTTAAATACTTCTGTAATTCTCTTAACTGCGACTCTTGCGGTTATTGTTAACAAAATCCTATTCTTCATATATAACGTAGTTCTAAGATAGGTACGTCCCTAAATATAACTACAAATATCATGATTGAAATTGATTTGGTGTAGCTTACTTTCCTGAAAGATTAAAAAAGGAATTGGACATCATTTGCATCACTATCAAACCTAAATTGGGCTAGATACCTATTTGAGGTAAAACCTCACTATAAAGTAGATGGGCCTCGTGTATCATTTGGTCCAAAATTGTCGATAAGTTTAGATACAAGATTTTATTCTATTTGATTTTGAAAATTTTCTCTCTTAAAGTTTATCTATACGTGAATAACCGAAATGGTGAAATGTTATAACAAGTTTATCAATTTTTGAAGAATAACATACTTTACTAAAGATTGTTTCTAAATATCCGAGGGTTAGTAACCTGTGAAAAGAATATATACTACACATTTTATAAAAGGAAAATGTGATTGGTGCATTTGTAAAAATGATGAAAGAGAAAAAATTAAATTTCACTTGTCATTTTTATGTTTAAGTAGGAGGATAAGTTGGATAAAATTGTAGGACGATATAGCAATGCTCAAAATGATATATCTTTCTACATTTCCTTCTTACATGTCTTTCTACATTGTAGGAGGATATAACAATGCTCGTTATAAAAAGAGAATAAGCAACATGTGTCTTTGATAAACACATGAAAAAATATAGTTGTCAAAATATTTGTTTTTTTTTAATAAAAGTGGAGAAAAAAGGTTCAAATTCACTGAAATAAAAATTAGGGGTATAAAAGGGGCAATTACATCTATATCCTTACTAAAGTTCAATATTACATCAATGTCCTTCTTACTTTTGCAATTACGTTAATATCCTTCCGAAACTTTGGTAATTACATCAATATCCTTCTCACCTTTGTAATTACGTCAATGTCCTTCTCAAACTTTTGAATTCACATGTATATCCAAAAATTAACATGTTCTTTCATCTCTCGAGGCCAAAAAGTATATATAAAAAATATAATTATGATCAATATAGGAGATAGACAAAAGATATATAATAGTTTCAAAACATAAAATAATTATAATTATGATTTAATTTATTTTTGAATATATATGAGAAGTTAAAAGTTTGTGAAAGATATTGAAGTAATTACAAAAGTTGGGAAAGGGCATTGATGTAATTACAAAACTGAAAAGGATATTTATGTAATATTAATTTTCAAGAAGGATATACATGTAATTCTCCCTAAAAATGATGATGAGGAAAAATTAAGCAAGCTTTTTTACTTTATGTAGTTTAGCGATGTTGTAATCGAATGCTCGTAACGATGTTGTAATTTATGTAGGTTAATAATTTGTAGTTTTTGAAAGATGTAATTTAAAAGATTTGGCGTTGAGATGAATTTTAATTGAGGGTGTGTTTGTTGAAATCAGCGGTAGCAGTTAACGATAAGTAGTTATCATTAACAGTTAGCAGTAAAATTAGTAGTAACAGTTTAGTTTATAAAAGTGTTTGGTAAAAGAATTGTAACTGTAATTTTAATGTGTAAAATGACGTAATGCTAAATGCTTATTTGAAGAGCATTGAGAAATTAACGTTTTTATAATTTTATAAATGCTAACTACTTTCTTTCAAACTGTAATAATAATACTAAATGCTAAATATTAATTACTCAAAAATACTCTTATAAGCTATCTGCCAAATACACCCTAAGATTAATCCTGCAAAAAAATATTAACCTCTAATTGAACTTTTTTCCACATTTAAATATTTTGTTATAATTTTTTTTGTGATTTAATTTTCTCAAAAACTTATTACAAAATGTATTTTTTTTAAAAATAAAATTAGCTCTTTTTATTAATCATCTTCGAAATCTCCAAAGTGTAGAAGGGTATTTTGTAAAACTTGACCATCCCTTTGAGCCTCGTTGTTGAATTTACCTTCTTTCACTTTTCTTGAACTGATTACAGTTACTAATTTTTACATTTTAAACATGATTATCGTCTAACCTTATGATAGAAGTAAACATGCTTTTTGGTAAGTTATTATTTAGTCATCTATAACCTATATAAAAGAAGCTTTTGAAACTATCATCTTGCCCCAAAATTAAAAAAAAACTCCACGTGGATAAGAGAAAAATAATCAACGGCTGTGACAAAAAAAAACTCCTTGAATCTACTACCGTATAACCCTACATTTTTTAATCAATAACTTGAATCAACTTCTAACCCTGGATCTTTGAATCCATTACTTTAATCAAATTCATAAAATCAAGAACAAAAACCGACTCGAGATTGAACTCAAACCAGAAATCGATTGAAAAACCACAAATCAATAAACCCTAATAAAACTCAAATTCATTGACGGTTGATTTATTGAATCAGAACGTTTTCATTCAACATTCCATCAATCAATTATATTATCATCAACCTAAACATGCGATTCAATGGTTTATTTTTGTGTTATGCGATTTAATGTAAGTTTTTTTACCAATCGTTTGTTTAATTCGGGTTTTTTCATATTTGTTAGTTACAGAAAAAGTTGGCTTATGACATATAAGTGGAAAACAAATAAGCTCATAACCCAATAAATAAGCGCACATATAAGTTGAAAATTTGTTGATTGTAGACAAGTAAAAATGCACATATTTTGGGTGTGAGCGGTGAAGATGGAAATGTATGTTTATATAATACTATATTGAAGTTTATGATTCAGCTACTACTGCTGCTGAAAATGCAGGTGATTATTAATTTAATGTATTCTTTATGTGGCTGAAAATGAAATCCCAATCACCTTTGTATTATGTTGGATTGTGGTATTCAAGTGATGGTTTTATATTGTGGCAGAAAAAGCAAGGGTGTCCGAATGGCTTGCTCATGATAATGCTATCTTTGATCTATGTTGGATTAAGGTATGGAAAATATAATCTTTTGAAGTTTTAAGTTAGTTTGTTATGGATTTAGTATAGCAATAGCAGATAGATGTTTTCGGTTTCCTCGGGTTGTTTGTAATATGGTCTGCTAATAGTTCGTGATACCGTTTATAATGTATTTGTGTTGCTTTTAAAGAGATTGAAAATGGCATTTGTGAAAAGAATTAGTGGTTAGAGCTGCTATGTTCATATCAATATTAGTATAAGCAGATGGTTTAATGATGTTCATTTTTTTTACTGTCTGTACATATTAAAGTATGGGATGTTCAAGAAAAAAAAATCTATCGCAATACTAACGAGATACACCGGAAGTGTAAAATCAATCAGTGTTCATCCCTCCAACGATGGTATGTTTATGATTCTCTAGGTCTATTTTTTCTATCTTAATAATGTGTAGGTTCCTGAGCTGAACATGTATTTACGTATTCCAGATGTTATTGTATCTGGTTCACGAGATGGTTTTGTTGCTTTATGGGACTTAAGGGGATGTCAGCGTGATAATGCCTTCACCTTGATTAACTATTTATCCATGCTTTGTTATGTTGCAGGATAATCGCTTTCACATATTAATTAGTAAGGATGTTGTCGATGTTGAAGTTATCTGTTATGTTGAAGAACTTAAAAGCGTTCAAGAGTTAAGGTTTGTTTGTCTTTTCTGAGTTAACCTCTTGCAAGAGATTTGATGTGAAAGTCTAGAAGTGATATAATTTGATTATCAGATGAAAAGTGAAAGAATGATCATTTTCTTGCTACAGGTGACAAGTTTCTGGTTAAATAACAGGATATGGATAAAGCCAGTTTTTTTTACAACAATTGATGAAGAGGGTAGTTTAACGATACTCATAGAATGCTTTCTTTTCAATATCATCTTTCTGATACATGTTTTGCCTTTATACTAAGCAATGATGTTGGTTTATTCGCAGGTTGCTCCTTACATTCGATTTAACAAAGAAGGAATTATCATGGTTGTATCAACAAAAGAGAATGGCATCACGATTTTGGCTAATCCAAACGAGATTGGGTTACTACAAACCATGGAAATTTGTCGTTCATTTAACCAATCTAGAGTAGAAGGTAAATAGTTTTGTATCCTCTTTTTATAGTTCATACTTAGGTTTGTACTTACTGAATTCTATGCTCTTTGTATGTATAGAAGAGTGTTTGGACCAGACTATTACATCAGTGTGTTTGGATGTTTGGACAGAAGTGTGTTATGCTCTCTGCTAGAGGTAACCTTCAAATTAGGATACTGCAACAGAAGGTGTGGTTGGTTTAGGCTGCTGCAGAAAAAGCATAAGGTTGAAGGAGGTTATAATAGGAATGAGGAGTGTTTGGTTCATTTCTTTAACAAGAAGAAATTATGTTAGGAGTGGACTGCAAATATGTTTCACCAGTGTGTGTGTATACGAGGTAAAAACCGATTTTATTTTATTTTTGTTTTTCTTTCAAACTAAATGTATTATAATACGTAGGTTACCGTATGAATGAGGGATGTTTAAAACATATAAAAAATTTACCTCATGCATTAACATAAAGAAGGGGTGTTTGGTAATGCTTATAATTTTGAAATTAAGTTGCTGCATAAATTGGTAATATTATTAAATATTAATGGAAGAAGATTTTCATTCATAATAAAATATTATAAAGCTGTGACAAGGGTTCTAATACATGTTCCAAATTAAAGGTTGCCATAGTCATTTGATTTTTCTTCAGATTGGAGTTCAAAAGGCGAGGCAGTCGAAATGCATATAAAAATTGGCACCGTGAAGTTCAAATATGATGAAAACATTGCTATGATGCAGCAGCCTCAACAAGTATGAGAAATTCATATTTGGCCCGTTCACACCTGCCACTGCACAGAAGGCAGTAACTTTTTGGAACAAAGGGTTAACCCAAGCTCAAGACTAGGAGAACTTGGCTGATACTTAGCGACCTCAATATCACGATGAAGGTACATTTTTTAATCTTGACTCATACTTCCTGTGTTTGAAGTTGTAGTACTCAATGAAACAAAAGATAAAATGACTAAAAAGGACAGTTCTTATGAAATAAAATAGATGTTAAAATTCTCAGAATCTTTACAAGAATGGGTAAACAAGTAAACTCAATTTGTTACACGTGATATGAAATAGACTGGACCCGCAAGTAATAAGAAACATAATCTGTTTATTGTATTACGGATTAAAGTCACAGTAATAGGATGGCAACTCTTCAGAAAGCAAATCCAAACATCTGCTTAAGTCCCCATTAACATTCTAAATTTTTTTTGATATCAATATTATGGATTTCGGCGATGCGATATCGAGTAAATTTTTAGCTAATTGTTGAGTCAGTATTGTTTTGGTATTTATACTAGAGCAAAAAAAAATTGCTGAAGAACATTAGGAAGAAGTTGCAGCACTTAAATAATGTGAAGTCCTATATGATTATCAAACTATTTACATTGAGCGCACTTTACTGAGAAGTCGCTTAAGTGGAATATTTAGATTGTGAAATGTATTTTTTGTTTTTAACATTTATATGCTATGGTTCTCTTTAAAAATTTACATCAGCATTAGTGACCATGTGTGTATTCTTTTGGCTTTCTGTTAGTTCAGTTATTGTTGTGTTGCGTTGCGTAGTTCGACATACTTTGTGTATGCAGATTTTTAACACCCATAATTGAATCTATACAGGGTAACGTGATCAAGTCCGACAATGGGTAACGTATTGACAGTTGAATTATGTTTTGTTCAGGTCTAATCTCAATAGATATCATAACGATGATGATGACAGTGAGTGACATAGAGGCCGGTTTTGATGGCATCATGCGGGAGGAGAAACACAGGTTATTGAGTTAGATTAATTTTAGGCCAGTTTGTCACTTTATTGCATTTATTTCTATAATCATAATTAGAGAATCAGTTAATAGCATAAGTATTTTTGTGATTTTTTTTACGTCGATGTTCAATTAAAAATTCACAGATATGTTTACATGCTTGATGTAAAACCTTGAACTTTATTATACGTAAGATTATATGTATTATATTACTAGAACATAATTGTGTATGCTATAGTAGTGACAACCTTGATGTTGCCGTGATTCATTTTAATGTTTGAATATTTCAAAAGTTGTGTGCTGCGTTGTATGATTTATTGTGTTGATTGTGTACATGTTTTGTGTCGTGTAACTTTGTTCTGAACAAATCGCATCATATTAAAAATCATCGCAACAAAGTATATCTTGGAAACATGGCTTATAATGTGTCATGGCAGAGATGTGTTATTTCTCGCGGACAACATGTGTGCCTCTCCAACATGCTTGACCGAAATTCAGTGCGTGTATGTTGAATCCTTTACCAAATGTTTTTTTATCTCAACGCTTTAATATGTTTATGAAGCACATGCCTTAATTTCTACCAGTTTTACTAATTCTATTATTAGTCCTTCTGTTCATATTTCAGTCATCCCGCCACAAATCTTCACTGATTCGTATGCTTGATATAGCTTGCAGATGTTTCGTTCCAAGGAGTTGCTTAGGAAAACGTGTAACATTGGCACGCAAACTCATGGAGGACGAAGCCGAACAGTTTTTGTTGCATGCTTCTATTTACCCGAACCCAGAAAGGCATTTGATTACAACTAATGTGTTTGTTTGGTGTGTAAATAGACACATGCACTTTGTACATGCACTTGAAGCTGCAAATGTACGACAAAGATATGATGATGCCAACGGGACAATCAATGATGTCTCATTGAAAAATCATCGATAGATGATATATTTTAGAACGTTTAAACAGATTTCTGAAATAGTAGTATATTGTATCCTCTCTATTGAAGAATGCGAGAAGTTGAGTAATATGTATCATGTGTTGAACGTTTTAAGAGAAGAGCAAGAAAACATCTGGGTTTCGATAATTTCAAGTGTATTTCAAGAAGTATTTAAGGGTTTTAGTGATAATAAAACAATATTCGGGGTTTGATTTAGGTGTTATACTTACTAATCTCATTATCTCATCATACTAAGGTGCACAATTCGTACATATTTTTATTTCATATATTTTGCTCATATCATCTCATTAATGAAATTTCTTCTCAAACCTAGTTGAAGTTGCTACCCTACTAAGCTCGAGCTTGATTTTTAAGAGAGTTGAATTGAGCCTTCATAAGTGCAACTTGTTTTAGTATATAAATAAATGATTCATGTACGGGAAGTCTGAAGCCAGTTTAGTGACACATTAGCAGCAATCATCGGGAATAGGTAACGTCAATGATGTCGTCAACCATCGCTTATTCTAAAAAGAACACAAAAAACTACGTGTTTGTAAATGATAACTTATAATAATCCGTACAAGTTATCTAAATGAATAGGCAATAGTTGAAACAACCAAATTTGATATCGAACTACTATCAAAATGCAAATGTTTATCTTGGAACAATTTATAATTTCTATTAATTATTTTTGCTATTACTACGTTAGTCATAACCAAAATTTACTATGGTTATGTCAGATTTATTCTTTGCTACATCAATGTTTCACAATTTTAACTATAAACTCTCTTGCTAATTACATTTATTTGTCACCAATTACATTACCAAACTTATCTAAATGATACGCAATTGGAACAAAGCCTTATCTAAATGATACGCAATTGGAACAACCAAAAACAATAACAAACAAGTATCAAAGTATACATGTTTCTTCCAACAATATCTTAAAGCTCCCCGCCCAATGGGCGGGGCCTTGAAACTAGTTTTATATAAATATACCATTTTACGCTAGAATATTCCGGCCCCCTAGTTGATATGCTCAAGCTCCACCACTGGTTAGATTGCTAAAGTTCATCGTATCCGCCCAAGTGATTAGTGTCGACACTAAACTCAGATAATTATTAAAACCCCACTAAGCCTAAATTAACTGGTGCACAAAAATCTTTACAATGTATCTCCAATTTGGAAGCGATAGAATTAGAGGCGGATCCAGAACTCCAAATCAACAGGTGCACAAATTTTTTTACAAGTAAAAAAGAAATAGAACATGTATTTATATGATACAAAATTCCGGAACCATGTTCATTTAGGAGAAATTGAAATATTTAACGAAAATTTACATTAGACGGCAAATATTCATCGGGTTCCCTTGAACCTCCGGTATAAAGTTGCTCCAAAATATAAAATAAAAAATAAAAAAAGGATAAGGATCCTCTAAAGTTCATTTGAACTTTAGAGGTAAAGTTCCCTCACAAAGATAAAGAAAACCAGGTCCCGCAGTAGGCCCCGATATTATCTATGTGATGGAACTTTACTTGTAAAGTTCAAATGAACTTTAAAAGATCCTTATCCATAAAAAAAGGATTAGGATCCTCTAAAGTTCATCAATATACTACATAGGCCAGCCTTCATTAATTTCCCAAATAAATCATTAATTTTTTGTCCAAATAAGTCGTTCTCTTTTTTCTTAGTCAAAAATTATTATTTTTTAAATTTTTTTTAACAACACTTTATTAAAAAACTAGCAAGAAGCTAGAAGAATTACAAAGTTACAAGAT
>BQNB010022613.1:0-47720 GCA_026074375.1 Tanacetum coccineum | reverse complement strand
CTAGAAATCTTAATTTTAAAAGCTAAGTCTAATGGCTACTGTTTTTGGATTTTTTTTGGCTTTTTAGCGACTTTTGAACTAAAATGTACTATAGAAAATAGGGTTTTTGGCATTAAATAGTCGCGTACTTTTTCAAATGTTCCCATATGGTACGTGTACTAAAAAAATTGCCCATATGGTACCTCAACTTTCAATTTCGTGCTAATATGGTCACAAATTTGTTTTCCACCTGCTTGACCCGCAAACTGATGATGTGGTCTGCCAAGTCATCAAAAGTGTACGTATTCTACGTTTTCGTCCGATTTCTTACGTATTCATCCGATTTCTTACGTTTTCTTCCGTTTTTTACGTTTGCGTCCGATTTCTAACGTTTCCGTCCCTTTTTTTACGTTTTCGTCCGATTTTCTACGTTTTCGTCCGTTTTTTACGTTTTCGTTTGTTTTTTACGGTTTGTCCGATTTCTTACATTTTCGTCTATTTTTTACGTTTTCGTCTGTTTTTTTACGTTTTTGTCTGTTTTTTTACGTCTTCGTCTGATTTCTTACGTTTTTTTCCATTTAGTCTGATTTCTTACGTTTTCGTCTGATTTCTTACATTGTCGTCTGTTTTTTTACGTTTTTGTCCGATTTCTTACGTTCTTTACGTTTTCGTTCATTTTTTACGGTTTCTTTGATTTCTATGATTTCTTACGTTTTCGTCCGTTTTTTATGTTTTCGTCTGTTTTTTTAAGTTTTCGTCTGTTTTTTATATTTTCGTCAATTTTTTTACGTATTCGTCCGATTTCTTACATTTTTGATCGTTTTCTAACGTTTTTCTATGTTTCCGTATGTTTTCTTCCATTTTGGACGTTTTCTTTTGTATATTGACCTCTTTCTTCGTTTTCTTACGTTTTATACGTCTTTATTCAATTTAAAAAACAGACAAAAACATAAAAAAGACGAAAATGGACGGAAACGTAAGAAAACAGACGAAAATATAAAAAACAGACGAAAACGTAAGAAATTAGACGAAAACGTAAAAATGGACGAAAACGTAAAAAACGAACGAAAACGTAAAGTATAAAACCAGATAGAAACGTAAAGTATAAAACCAGATAGAAACGAATAAAAACGTAAGAAATTAGACGAAAACGTAAAAAAACGGACGAAAACGTAGGAAATCTGACGAAAACGTAAAAAAAGGGCAAAAACGTAAAAAAAAATAAACGAAAACGTAAAGTATAAAACCAGACGAAAACGTAAGAAATCAAACAAAAACGTAAAAAAACGTAGCATTTTTAGTACACGTACCATATGAGTACATTTGAGAAAGTAGATAACTATTTAATGTGTGTTTAATACAAACAAATATTTTATATTTTATTAATAAAATGCCACGTCAGCTTTTGGAACAAATTTAGCCGGTTTAACCGGTAGTCGGTAAAAAAGTGACCATATGGGCATGAAAGTGAAAGTTGAGGTACCATATGGGCAATTTTTTTAGTACACGTACCATATGAGCACATTTAAAAAAGTACGCGACTATTTAATGCCAAAAACCCATATATATATATAATATATATATATATATATATATATATATGATAAAGATCAAATAAAAAGACAAATATCCGTGAGAAGGATAAAAAATAAATTTTTTTAAAAAAAGTTCTCAAAAAATTCTGAAAAAATTCCACAAGATCGTGTATGTTGGTGCATGAAAAAGTTGTGAAGGAAGTTTTTTTAAAAGTGAATATTTTTGCCGAAAAAAAATTATGAAAAAAAACGTTTGTGCATTAAATCGTTTTTTTTTGCATCAAAAATTCGTTTTTGTACCCAACTTATTTTGACTTTTTGCATCAAAATTTTATTGCGCATCAAACTATAACAAGTTGAAAATTTTGTGCATCAAAAATTTTTGTGCATCAAATTTCTTTTTTTGTGCATTAAAAAAACGTATAAAAACTCAAAATTAGAAAAACTTCTTTTACAAAAGTTTTATGCACCAACATACATGATTTAATGGAATTTTTTTGGAATTTTTCGAGAACTTTTTTAAAAAAAGTTTTCTTTTTATCCTTCTCACGAATATTTGTCTTTTTATTTTAACAACCTTCTCTCTCTCCTCTCTCTCTATAAATATATATATATATATATATAATAAAAATATATATAAAAAAATAAATATATATATATATATATATATATATATGGGCTAATTATGAGTGTATAAATATGATTTAGTGACTGCACGCCACCTCAACGATGACATGGCTATTTAATTTTGAAATTTACCATGTTGATATCTTTTGATTTTGAAAAAATATATTTCAAGACTTACTCCATAATTAAATTTGATATTTATTCAAATCATAAATATATTTCAAGATTTACTCTATAATATGAAGATATACTACGACACCATATACAACCAAAAAAATAAAAAGTCACCTATTGGCTTTTCTCTTTCTTGTGATCTTCCAAATCGTCCTAGTAGGGGACAAATAATTAACATATGCATGACTACTCATGCATATTTCATGCATACGTGAGTTATGTTTTTCATTGAAGATGGAATTCTTTATTTCTATTGTTGTGTTTTCTTTGCATACGTGGGTATTTTTTGTCTGTGATTTAAATGATACCTTTTATTCGAGTTTAGTGAATCTTGATTAGATGATGATGGCTAGATTGAATATTCCGTGCAAAGGTTCAAGCTTCACGAGGAATTGTCTCTTGGGTTTAGGTATTTCATCCTGCTAATAGGATTTACTTCCAGTACCTATTCATTTTTATTTTTTTATTTGTTTGTGTTCTTGGTTGTTATCTGTTATAGGTTTTATAGTTAAGGTAATTTATGAGGTTTTCATTATAGGTTAACACTGTATCAAAACAAAATACTTGCTGCCTACTGCCTACATTATTCATATTAAGTACAAATTTGTATCAAAGATGATTGAAGCTGGAAATTTGTAATTGTACTAACATGGAGTTTTTATGTGTGGTCAAACAACATTCGAGTATGGTGACCATGTCAAGCAAGTTGTTGGACCCAGGGACGGAGCTAAGACTAAATATGATCGGGTGCACAAATGTTTTTTAACCGTAATATAATAGAGTTATAAAGTGAATTAAAACGAAGATTTCATTAAGACGATAAGACTAAAAACACATTTCGATGGACCGGGTGCATTTAGGATACATTTGGGAAAAATTGTTGTTTTTCTCAAAGATTAACACTACATCAAAAAAATTGATAGGTGTCTCGGGCACCTGCGGGACACCCCCTAATTGTATCAAAGATGATTGAAGCAGGAAATTTGTAATTGTACTAACATGGAGTTTTTATGTGTGGTCAAACAACATTCGAGTATGGTGACCATGTCAAGCAAGTTGTTGGACCCAGGGACGGAGCAAGGACCAAATATAACCGGGTGCACACATGTTTTTTAACAGTAACATAATAGAGTTATAAAGTGAATTAAAATGAAGATTTCATTAAGACGATAAGACAAAAAACACATTTCAATGGACCGGGTGCATTTAGGATACATTTGGGAAAAATTGTTGTTTTTCTCAAAGATTAACACTACATCAAAAAAATTGATAGGTGTCTCGGGCACCCGTGAGACACCCCCTTATTGGGCCGAAAAACCAAGTAAACCGGGTAATCACAACCCGCTAGACAAACCGACGGTTACAAGCGGTTATATAACTGAAAAAACAGTTATATAACTGTAAATCAGTTATTTTACCAAGGGTTGCAACTTTTACTCGCACCCTTTCAGTTTGTATAAATAGGAAACAAAGATTGTAAACAAACATCAGATTGATTATAGATTCAGATTTATAAAAATGATTGCATTTGGTATATTTTGATTACGATTTAGATTTTTCGATCCAACATTTGGCATCAGAGCTTTTGGTTGATTAAACCAAATCATCATATACCATTTTATAAAATCTCACTATGTTCGTTTCGAATCAAAGAAAACAACCGCACAAATTTTTTCGGATAAAAAAAAACAGTTTGCAAAATCAAAACCAAACACAATCAAAATCATTTCGTGTTTGTCAAACGATTACAAGACGAATCCAGCAATCGCCACCGAGTGATTAATCACTGGCAACAAAGGGATTCATCCGCTCGCAAACTCTTGTCAAGAACTAGTATAAACCGAAAAAAACATAACCCAGAAATTCAATCAAGGGTTAGGCACGGTTAGATCTTTTTTTCACAAGATTCAAACGAAAAAACCACAACAGGATAACGCGAAGTCATCACAAAAAAGGGACAGAAAAATCAAAATCATCAAAAGAGGAACAAACACACCTTTGAAGATTCAATATCCGAAACCTTCAAAAGAATCATCACCGATTCTGGTTATCCAAATAAAACCCCAAACTCGCGGCGGTTTTATCAGATCCCCAATTTTAGCGAAACCCTAGTTTCGCACAAATTAAATCAGGGAGCCCGTGGTTACGAACACAAGAAGAAGGAGAAGAGCGATTAACAATCGCCATCGCCATCGCTGGTCAAACACCAGAGAAGAAGAGAAGGACCAAACCCCAAGGAGAGACGAACTCCACACACAAAAGGGGCGGACAAATAAAAGAAAGGGGACACCGGGTTAATATTAACCCTAACAGGTTTCAACAATAAACCAAAATCACCCCTCCACTTTCCTTTTATTTATATATCATTTTAGATATATAGGTTTAGATCTTTTAGAAAGTTACCCTTAACTTTTAGGTTTGTAACTTTTTCCTAAAACCCGAAGATAGAAATATAGTAACCTAGTGAATACACTGCTTACTATATCGATAGAATAATTTTTAAGGAGTAATTAACCTTAGGTTATTCGGTTAAAAATTTCAAGACTTCTTATTTGGTTTATGATAAGAAAAGTTTTTTTTTAAGATTTTACTTATTTGGCTTATGATAAGTAATATATAAAGTTTGAATTTTTTTAGATTAAGGTTTTCTAAACTTTAAAGCTTACCAAAGTTTTCAAGGTTCAAAAGATTTTAAGATTTACATCATTAAGGTTTTTTTTTAGAATTATAAAGCTTTTAACAAAGTTTCAGAAGATTTATAAGCATATTATATCAGATTCAAATAATCAATTTTTAAATGTCTGGAAAAGATAATACATCTAAAATAAACAAAATTGGGTCAACAACCCATTTTCAATGCCCTATGTTGAAAGGGGTAAACTACATGACTTGAGCAATTCGAATGCAAATCATTCTCGAAGCGAATGGTTTAAGGGAAATGATAGAACCAAATGAAAAAACCCAAGCAGATAACACAATAAGCAAATACTGTTTCGCATTCATTTACCAAGCCTTACCAGAAGAACAATTGCTTCAAATTACAAAACACAAAACCGCGAAAGCTATATGGGATGCTTTGAAAACTAAACATATTGGTGAAGAAAGAGTTCAACAAGCAAGACTACAGACACTCAAATCCGATTTTGAGATGTTACACATGAAGGAAGATGAGACAATCGACACCTTCACCGAAAAATTAACAACACTAGTAAACAAAGCCGCCAGTCTAGGGCACACAATTGAAAATTCTGTTGTCGTACGCAAATTATTAAATGCCGTACCCGACAAATTTCTTCAGATTGTTGCATCCATTGAGCAATACTCAGATTTAGACGAGATGTCAGTAGACGAAGCTATTGGTAGATTGAAAACCTTACGAAAGAATAGAATAAAGTAAAGAAAGACAAGAGCATTCGAAGATCAAGATAAACTATAATTTGGCGAAAACACAATGATAAAGGACAAAGAACATCACTATGATAAATTCAGGAAGAGGAAGATACATTCCACCACATAACCGAAATCGTGACAATGTCAGACAACAAGGAAAAGATGGAAATTTCCACACGATACAATCGAAGCAATGAAAAAGCCTAGAGATTTTAGCAATGTAAAATGTTACAATTGCAATGAATATGGACAATTATGCTACACTTTGCCATAAAAGAGATAAAGACAACAAAACGAGAATCATCGAACCTTGTGGAAGACAGAGTTGAACAACCATTGTTAATGACATACACAAGCTCAACAAAACACAAAGGAAATCTAGCACGGATAAACACCAACATATGAAATTATTCGATTTCAAAAACTAGATGATGATAAAAAGGACACAAAGTTTGGAGAAAGTTATACTAAAGGAAGATGAAAGGAGGCATGAACAGAGATTATAATAAACTAAGTGAGGAAGATCAACAAGTCGAAGAAATAAAGAAGAAAACCTAGAGTCAAGACACACTTTTTGGAGCACTAAAATTTCAAAAGTGGTTTCAAAGGATTAACGAAAATGAAGACCATTGAAGAACACAGAATTGTGATTACGGGGGGAGAATATTGGCCGAAAAACCACGTAAACCGGGTAAACACAACCCCTAGACAAACCGACGTTACAAAGCGATTTCTATAACAAAAAAACAGTTATATAACTGTAAATCAGTTATTTTACCAAAGGTTGCAACTTTTACTCGCACCCTTTCAGTTTGTATAAATAGGAAACAAAGATTGTAAACAAACATCAGATTGATTATAGATTCAGATTTATAAAAATGATAGCATTTGGTATATTTTGATTACGATTTAGATTTTTCGATCCAACACCCCTGGTTGTCAAGAAATCAAGTATATTCAAGTATATTAACTTAAGGTTTGAGCTTGGATTTTGATCTTTCAACTCATTGCATGTTTTATTTTTTATGTGAATGACTGTGAATCCACATCAGAATGCTTTTTGTTTTTCTTGAAACTCATTTGTTAGTAACAAGGATTATCCTTTGAATTTGTTATGGCACCACTGTCTTGGACATATGGCCTGAATCTAGAAGCCGTCATTACTATCACGGACCACAACATGCTGGAATGGTAATATTTCATTTGTTAGCGAGATCTGATTGATTTTGGAAAATACTGCCTAGGTTTTTTTATAGTTTTTATAAAACGCACATTACAATTATGTCCTAAATTCTTGTCTACTTCAATATCGACACTTTTTTTATCTCCTTGCAGAGTATTCACAAAACTTCTGTCCTAAATTCTGGATAGCTTTTTTTTACGCGTGGTTTAGACAAATTAGCACTAAAACTTCTTGTGAAAAAAAAATTATAGACTTTCTGTCACGAAATGTAGCCACGGAAATGCATATGGATCATATACGGTCCGCTATTATTGGAGAAACATTAGCATGTATACTTGAGTATTCTGGAATCCATGTGCAACGAAAATTCCAATATGGGGATCATCTGGACATTAACGTACATACTTTTGGTCTTGCTGTTTAACTGCATGTTTTAAAGTAAATTTTATTATACCTGCATCTACATGTTATACGAAGCTGCATTTTAGACTATTCTTATAATAGGAGTCTGAACTCGCATCAATGGTTTTTATTCGAGACACACAACACACACTAAATGCAATACATCCATGCACCTAGAAATTTTTTGCATAAAAAATGATGATGACAGATTGCTAATTGAAAAGTTACCACTAATGCGGAAGTTGAAACAATCAGCTATTGGAGAACTTTAGAGCAAAATTACTTAAAAGATATCCTCATTATATGGCAAGTAAATCTGACTTAGATGTTAAAATTTTTATAACATAAAAAATATGTTCAAACTAATCATATCGCAAATTTTTATAATTATTGAAAATTATTATCCAATGCAAAGTTATTGTACATAATACCTGATGCATCCTGAGGGTTTAGCTATTTATATCTATCTTTCATTCTCTTTCATTATGTTCTTTGATATGTGTTGTATAAAGGAATTTCGAAAGAAGAGGTTTTGATAAAGAATGCTGAATTCCAGAAAAAGAGCTTACAGTGCAAGTCAGTCTATGAATTAAAATTCTCTATCTAGATTCTGCTTGGTCTTTGTTTGTATACTTTAAAATAATGAATTTTTGGAATAGGATTGGCGGGATAAGGCACACCAAAAGCATGGTGTGAATCTGTAAGATAAGTCGAGCACGTTACCAAAATGTATATCAGCGTCTAGGAGTCTCTGGGATAGAAGATGTGTCATGTTTTTCCTCATTTTCATATAAAATAGGAATTTACCTCATATTTTTGCAGTTTATGAGTTTAAATATATTCATTTTCAGGGTAAAGAACTTTATGATCAGTACATTAGACAGACTCGAATTAATGACAGGTAAAAAAGGTTTGACAAAAAACAAAAAGTAAAGAGAATGAGACTAATATTTATTTAAGGACAAGTTAACTCTTGTGGATATCGCAGCTTTGTGGTTAGTTTACTTGCAATAAATGTTGATTTTATCAAAACATACCTCAATTGGCTAATCTGTACTTATTTTCCAGCAACACCTTTGATTTAATAACACCATATTATGATCATGTCATTTGTTATTATATGTTATCTACTGATGGCATTCAATTTCGAAGCAACAGGATGTGTTTCCACTTCTTATTGACACTTTGATGATGTTGTTACTTTTTATTTTTCTTGAAACTCATTTGTTAGCAATGTTGGAAATATAATGACAAAACAATAGTTAAAGTTAGAAGATTAGTGTTATAAATTGTAATTAGAATAGTTTAGTATGTATTATGTAAAAGTCTGTAAACCCATACTTTGATATGGCTGGGTCAAAGGTCGTTTAGTTTTGATGAGGGAATATAAACGATACTTTTTAGTGAATCGTAAGGGCCTCTTTCATGAAAAGCAACCGTTCATCGTGTTAAACAATAGATAATGATGTCTGTAATCAAAGGTAACGCCATTCGAATTATAATATCAGATAATATACTGAGGATCACCCCAATCTCTCTTGTTTTGCTTTTTATTGATTCTTGTATGATTATACACATGATGTTTGTTTGATCATATCGAATCCTGGAGATGCAAGTTCCTGCATAACGACCTGTGCAACAGTGGTACCAGAGCGAAGGGATCAAGCAACATAACAATTCATCATTCAAGATTCAAGATCTCGATGGAGGAAGAAAAAAAAACGGTTACACCACCAAACCGGTGGCTAACCAAAAGGAAGAAACATGACAGTTTCTAGAGTATGAAGAAAGAAAAGGAAAGAACCATGGCTGCGGTTTTGTTACAAAGATCCAAGTAAGAGAAACCTTTGTGTTTCAAAGCAAGTACGAACCGATCATACGACATCATAAGAAAAAGAAAGTAACAAGTAGAAACAAGAAGGATGACAACTCTGCAACAAAACCAAAAGTCATGGAGAAATCAAGATCTGAAGAAAGTATGAACAAGAAGGCATCAAGGAACAAGAAAGATTGAACCGATGCCAAGCTATAGTGGGATCTTAATAGTTAGTTGCATCCAAACCGTGACACAAATTGATGCACAATAATGTGGTTGTGTTTGATTAGCCTTTCTCTTGAATCTTATTTTGGAAATCTCTTCTTTCTTTAGGTTGGTATCAATGAAGTCGCTCATGAGAAAAATGGAAATAAGCGGCCTCACAAGGAAGACAGGTTTATCTTTCAGTTATATATTGTGTGTATATCCATTAATGTTACTCATATAAATTTATAAATGGCAACTATTTTTGAGGGTGTTAATATTTGTTGGTACCTATTTTCGTATGCAATATTTTATGTTTACCTCATATAAAAACATTTATAAAAATTAAATGTTTAATGTCCGGATGAGGTTTGGTTTTAAAATTTCCCACTAGATTCTGCTTGGTAGAAAGAAATAGCTTAAGCATATATGTATGTACTTTTGGCCTTAAAGGCCGTTCACTACTGATGAAACAGTTGCTAATGTTGTTTCTGATCTTTGCCCATTGTTGTTATAACCATCATTCTCAATGGCATACAACCTGTTTTATCAGGTACTACGACATTAACCGTTATAATATGCGCATGCCACATTGCCACACAATCATAGAATAACTTAATTTGCCCGATCTCTATAGGTGGTTGCTTCTCATAGGGAAAGGTTTTTGCTTGGTCAAAAAGTTGGCGTTGCTGCAGCTTCCGCTATAGTTCTTTTCTATCCATGCCTTAAGCTTATTTTATTTATTTATTGTTTTTATATTTTTTATATACATATATATTTTTGAAAAACATCCATGCCTTAATATCATTACGAGCAGTATTTTGATATCATTTATATATTCTAACTTAATAAACTATCCTTTCCGCAAATACGAGGTTTGTTTCAGAACAAGAGGAGATTCGATAATTATTATTATTAAATTTCACATAGGTTCTAACATAATACTATTTTCAGAAATGCAGATGGACAGATACTGATTCTTTTACGGAAGATGCAATTGCTTCGGATGACCATGATACCACATCAGATGTTATCTGACGGTAGAATCATCAATAGTGCAGAATCTTCCATGAGCAGTAACTTCATGTATAAATCTGAAGCAGGCCAACCCATTAACAAGGTACTTTTCACTAAACTCCAAACTATAATGTTTAGTTACTTATGAATCATTAGTTGTAACTGAATAAATCCGTGCATAATTAATCATTTCTTTCACAATTTCAACCTCACAATGCAAACAGAAAATGTCATTTGAATTAGAGGTGGCCTCTTGGGCTTCAGGTTGCATTCTCAGTTCCCTTTTTTTATTAAAGTACATTTGTTTGTTTGTTTCTGGTTGTAATATGCATGTGTATATAGGGACCTTAGTAAGCTATTTGTTTCTGAACTAAATGTTTGCTGGAAAAAAATAGGCCACTACAACATGAAATGCAGATGGGATACTGACAGCAATGGCATGCAGAGTAATAATTACTTTGGAGAGGAGTCGAGTATAGTAGAAGCTGAAACCACCTCTCAATCCCCCAATGTTGTCAAATGTGAGGTCCAGTTCCTGCTATGTTCAAACTCTCTTTTATAAAGTGACAACATATTAAATCTATATACATTTATAAGTCTGAACTATAAATGATAGCATGGAATTCACATAACTATGTATTTATGTATCATCACTTCATTGGAAACTTACTTGTGTACTGGTCTTTAGGTCTTCGTTAGAAAAGTGATTGAGCTTTATGACAAGTACCTTGCATATGTAAATGGATGAGAATTTTACTTTTCTTTGGGTTCTTACTAGCCACCAAGAATCTTGATCAACTATATAGTGGTAATCATCATATTTACTGATTATGGAGTAATCATTTTGTTTTTCATTTTTAGTGGTATATAATTCATCATTATATAGGTGATCAATAATGTCCCTGAAGATATGCACAGAGCCCCCTGAAAATACTAAACTTAAGATCTTCAATCTTCAGATTGATCTTATGTATAGCTCGTAAACGCTTGATTTCATTGATCTGTATCTTGTGAATCTGAAGCAGTGAACTTTAGACTTTTAGGCTTTATCTTGACTTGTATGTGATCTTTGAGCTTCTTTGAGATCATCATCCAATCATAATCTTTAATCATCATCATGTGATCTTTTGCCTTTGTGGAACTTGTGTCATTCGGAATGATATGCTCACACTTTTCTTGATCTTGAAAGCTTGAATATTCAGAGTTGCGAAAGCTTTAATAACAGATACTTGAGCTTTCATGATATCTTCGAATGAGTCGTTTGAGAATGAGCACGCGGTTATGAACTTGATTTTGTTGGAACACGGTATCTCCATCTCCATCTTTAAATGTTCCTGTAATAAAACAGTTAGCAATAAAGAGAAAATTGGTTTGTAAAAACAATCGATGCGATACTTTGCAAAAGAGTTTTGTAACACATCGAAAGTTTTATTTGTTTTCCAAAGTCCCTACCGTCAATTGATTATACTTGTCAAGTTTGATTCATGTAGAATCGCACGTTGTTGTTTTAGTTTTCATAAGTTTGACTCCATTAAGGATCTCACAAGTCACCTACCATGAGCTTGTTTGAAGTTGGCTCAAGCAGGATTTCCATCTTCACTGTGACTACTTAAGTGTCACTTAGATGTTCTGACAAAATCACAAGGATAATGCGTAAGGGACTCTTATGATAAAAATTGTAATTCACAGTGTACGTGCATCATAACACAGTAATTGCGAATCTGCGCCCATTCTAACCGGCACCTTACATTATCACGTCTCATCGGCTTTCGGATACTCCTCAACAGTGCTTATGATTATTCGTGCACTGTAGTCCTGGAGCATGTCTGACGTTCATCTACTCTCCACATACCGACTATCGAGGTGAGTGAGTCAGAGACTTACACATTGTTTAGTCTCGTGAGAAATGAAACAGAATCCCTCTTCTTGAGATATTCGAGTGGCTTGGGAGGGTTGATGCATTGCATAACTGGGTCCCACAATTACTGTTCACCTTCAACTGTCAGCAATCTCATAAGTAGTGATATTCAGATCAAGAAACTAGATGTGAGCAACAGGCTTCGATAGCTTCATCGCTGCGTGGCAGTGGAAGAGCTATTTAATATCTCTCATCATCACTGTCATTCCTCTTTACCGTCATATCATTCTTTTCGCACTCTCACTTCATCCCACTTTGACGAGTTATGAACCAAGTATCGCTTAATTCTTTGAGAGATTGATTAGCGAATATGAGAGATGTAAGCTGATAATGACCGGAGGTATATGGATACGAGTCAGCTCGTACTATGCTGATTGACTATATCCTCAGTCAGGCCACCTCAGAGTCCCCGTGTTAAACCTCTGCCTCATGCTCAATAATCATAATTTGTCACTCACTTTCTCCTGCTAGGTCTGTTGTATCTCTCACTGTGACTATGATCCCCCAGTGACTCCCAACACCGTTACATATTACTAGAGATAGATATCCCATCATGATCGGTATAGTGCACATCCATCGGGCCTCCCTTAGATCCCTCCCCGGTCACCTGGTCCTCTGCCCTCGCCCTCCCCGGCAGGATCATGGGGATTACGCAGTATATAAATTCATCCTTATAAATATCGATAAAAGTAAAATACATGGTCAATCTTTCTGGTAACAGTTCACCTTTGCCATAAAATCACTGTGAAATAACTCAATCAGGTACTTATGATAAAATCATCAAGTGTTTAGTATCCCGATTGTTTTTGCTTTTCAGAAACGCTCCCCCTCAGCATGTGCATCGATATTCAAAACTGTTTAGCACATGTTGGTGGAGTATACACTTGAGTAATATGATCACATTACAAATTTTAATCACATTTTCTCCCCTTATCAAAAATTTCAAAATCTTTTGACATTTTGGATATCAATTGATTTAAATATGTTATAAAAATTGGGAGAAAAGTTTGCCAATTATTCACAAGCTTTGTTTGGAACTGATTAATGCCCCCCCCCCCTTAATCGTTGAGGGATATATAAGATAGTACTTAGTACAGTAATTTGAAAGATTTTGAATTTACTAAGAAATTCTTGAAGATTTGTACTCAAGCACTATTTATATTGGCCTATATTTAAGTCTACACTACACATTTACATATTCACAAGATTATGTATGAGACAGGACCTGAATATGTTCAAACTAAAAATGACATAGTCATTTTGTCCATGCTAGCAATCAACAGTTTGTAGTCTGTCTAGATACTCTCCTTTTGGAAGTTGTCTTAGCTTCCCCTTGAATCAACAATCCTTTCTTGAGTAACTTCCCCTTGAAGTCTGACTCCCAAATCTTTGAAGTATGCAATTAATTCAAAACCGCAACACCAAAGTCAATAAAGTCCCGGATGTCTAAATTTCTCTTAACATGATAGTGATGATATAAATTGAAACACCAAAGTCAACTAAGTCCTGGATATCTCAATTATTCCCTCTCAGTAGACGAACTAATAACACATAAGCAACTAAGTCCCAAATGTACACTTTTCTTTCTGTCGGATACTGACTAACTAGAGGAATCATCATACTTATCATACCAATATATACCTCTTTGATCAAATATTTCTACTCCTTTAAAAACAAGCTTGGTGATTGATTGTTAAAGGAAGCATTAATTGAATCAGTAACCAATCTTTTCACGCTCTAATCAATCTTCTGTCAACACATTTCCCTGGTATCTCAACTGATGCATACCATAAATGACAAGATATCTCTTCTCCTATGTGGTTGGAATAACGCACCAGAAAGTAACACGATAAAATACTGATTTTCTCTGCGGATAAGACATTTGTCTTCCCAGAGTGGCCTATAATTAAATAAGGCTATGGATTCTATCACGTGTAGTTGTTGTACCTTTCAGTGTGTTTACTCCTTCCCCTTGATGTTTTCGATACCTCAGAATCAGCAAAATATTATATGCACACATGCTTGAGATCGTGTTCGCAGAATTAATAAACTTAAATCTATCCTGTGAGAATCAGTTTCAAGGCTTTTTAAACTACGAAAGAATTTCCAAACATTCCTAAGTCTTTTTACAAACTATGACGCGTTGGCAATATTAGTCGTATGTAGTTTAAAGCCTGAATTCACTAAGTCTTCAATTGCAAATAAGTCCCTAAAGTTTGAAGCAAATGACATCTAAGGCACATGTAGTTAATATGAATTAACTCCCTTTAAATTGTTATCTGTCATTATCAAAAACTTCAACTGTTTAATCCTTGACTTATTTTGAAAGACCGTTTAAAAGATTATTTGACACTTTCTCCCCCTCAAATAATGACCCATTTTCTATTTAAAGAGCTGTAGTCATTGTTTGAGTGGTTGAATTAGCTTTGAAAATCTTTTCGTGATTACTGAAAATATTGATTCATTGTGAAGACAACTTTTTTCCAATTGAAATAAGATTTCTCTTATTTTGACAAATAAATGCACTGAAACGTACACTTATTCTTATGATGCATGGATATGAAATAATCCATGCCCGGGAAAAATTAATTACCCGTTGTCAGGAACAGCTGTCTTTTCGACGACATGCGTTCCTCAGATTGAAAAGCGGGTTGCAGTCAGAAATAACTGCAAGCCATTGTCATGAGCTCAAAACTTTGAATGTTTTGTTAGAGTAGCTCAATACCGAAAAGACTTCTCTTTTCGTTGCTAAGGAAAAATGCACTGAGACGTGTATTTTCCTTTACGATGAGGCCCGGGTTATGTACAGAAATGTACATAAGCCATTTTTTTATATTTACAAGATGATGTTTGATGATAATATCAAGCAGTTACATTTTTCAGAACCTCCAGTTCTGCTGGAGTCAAACATCTCATACCAATCCTTCTGACAAGATACAAAAACCGATCCTCAGGAAGGGCTTTCGTAAATTAATCAGCTAATTGGTATTCAGTTCTGACAAAATATAATTTAATAATATCATTTTCAACCTGTTCCTTTATGAAGTGATACCGAGTATGGTTGTGCTTTGTATGAGAGTGCTGTATGGCTTTTCATGAGATTGCTATGGCTGACTGTGAATCGTAGTACAACAGTATTTTGTATAGTTGAAGCCATAAACTTTAAGCTGTGTCCTAATCCACATTACTTGTGCACAACTTGCAGATAACGCCACGTACCGTGCCTCTGTTGAAGATATTGCAGTGCAATATTGTTTCTTTGACATCTTGCTTACAAGTTTGTCACCTAGGAACTGTATCACTCCAGAAGTGCTTTGGCGAGTATCAATGCATTCGGCATGCTCAACGTCTGAAAATGCTTTAGAAAAACCTTTGGACATCAGGAAATTGAATAATTCATCATACCAGGCTCTTGGGGCTTGCTTCAAGCCGTATAAAGCTTTCCTTAAAAGGTAGACTTTTTATGGATGTTCAGGATCAACGAACCCTTCTGGCTGAGCAAAATAAACCTCCTCCTTCAGTGGACCATTTAGAAATTCCGTTTTAACTTCCATCTGGTAGATTGGAAAGGACTTGTGTGCAGCATAGGCAACGAAAATCTGAACTGCTTCCAAACGAGCAACTAGAGCAAATGATTCTTCGAAATCAGTACCCTCTTCCTGAGCATAGCCTTTAGCTACAAGTATTGCTTTGTTGCGAATAACAGTCTGAACTTCATCCTTTTTTTTGTTCTTCCATAACCACTTTAGCTTTATCACTGTCTTGCCAAATGGTTTGTCGACGAGTTCCCAGACTTGTGGTCTGTCGAACTAATGAAGTTCATCCTGCATTGCTTCGATCCATGCAGAATCAGCCATTGCCTCCTTACTGTTCTTTGGTTCTTCTGTACTCACTGTGAGCGCGAACATACACATTTCCGAATCTGTGGCAAGCTGTTGTCTTGTTTGCACTGGATTTGTAGGATTGTCAATAACTTGTTGTAATGGTTGATCTTTTGTCCATTGGTATTCATGACTCTGTTGGTTGAAATGAATGCATATTTTCATTATCAATATTGCATGAGGAAGACTCAGCAATGTCTTGTACCGGTGTACAGAAAGGATTGATAAATTCATCTTGTCAAAAACGATGCATTCGCTGCTTGATCATTGTTGTTTTCTTCAGCATGAACATTTATTGGAGAGAAATATTCTTCAAAGAAATGATTGAGTAGAAATTCCAAGAGAAATATTCTTCAAAGAAATGATTGAATAGAAATTCGATCTCCTTTTGTGACGAATCTGTTTTGTCTGCTAGAGAAACAACATTTTTCCTTGGGGGCACGGGGCCAGAGATGTCATAATCTGACGCCTTTTGTTTATTTGAAACTCTTATCGATTGGGCGTGAGGTCTGAACGGATTTGATCAGACGTCATTTCATGAAGCACGGGTCCTGAACTGCTATGATCAGGAGCCATGAATTGAGGCACGGGTCCTGAACAAAATTGTTCAGAAACCATAAACTATCTTTGAGATAGTAGATCTCAACCATACCGTTTCACACCGAATGGAGTTGGATTTTCATTTGCGTCAAAGTAGCTCCAAATGGCATGTTCTTGTAGTTGACTTTATGTTGAAATTGGACGAGAAGGATCGCCAATAACATTCTCTAATGAGTGATTCTTTGTCAACTTAGTGATAGTATTAAACAGTTGAATAAGATGATGCAAATTTAATGGAATGACCCCTTGTCAATTAGTTTCTTCAAAACTAGAGTTTGAAGAAATATTATGAAGGAGGGGTGCATTATTAAATTATGCATTTTGATGTCCATGAATTTATTCTTCAACACCTTGATGAGTGACTTGAGATTGAATTTCCTGATTTGTTGGTGAAGTACTAGTAGATTGTTCAAGGTGTATCTTGATCAATTCTCGTTGATGAAGGTGTACCGGTTGAAACAACAGGTTCTTGAACAATGACTACAAGAACATGTTGAACAACACTTGGTGAAGGATTGAAGTACTCATCCAACATAGGGCAAAATAACAAATCCCAGTCATTCTTTGTTGGTGGAACATTAGGTGTTGGAGAAGGAGGTTGTGGTACGAGTCCTGAACTGATTGTTCTAGGAGTCAAAAGTTGAGGACCGGGTCCTGAACTGATGTGTGCAGGAGCCGTGACTTGACCATTTCAAGAACTGAATTGCTCTGCTGTAGTGCGGATGATGGTGGTGAAAGTTATAATGAATGATTCTTGACAGGGAGGAGATACTGGTTTAGGAGATGAGAGATCGATGACTGAAGTATCAGTAAAGGAACAGATGAAGAAACTTGTTGGATAGGAACAGTGACCATGGATTCAACTTCGGTTTCCATAGTAGTTTTTCCTGGTTCATCTTTTACTTATATATTTCTTCAGGATCAGGCTTAGTTTCCTCATTATCATCCCCAGCATTATCATCTCTGTCAAAATGTTCACTGACCACATCTGCTTCCCACTAAAGAATTAGCTTTTCCTCATCAGGAACCCCTGGCTTGGATCCAGTTCCTTCACTTGAGGCTCTAGAGATGACTGTGGACTCATCAGGAACCCCTAGTATGTTACCAGTTCCTTCATTTGAGCCTCCAGTTCCAGGTTATCTCTTGCTCATTTTCTTGCTTTCCTTGAGAGCTTTCATTATGTCAGCAGCCTCTTGTTCAGCAGGAGTAAGAGTTTGAATACCCTTGAGCTTCTTAGACGAATTAGAAGACCTCTTCTTTGACACAATAAAGGAATCTCAGAAAGCAATACCAGACTGTCTTTTTTGTGTGGGCTCGGGTTCAGATTCAGCATATGCATCAGAGAGTTAACAACATCATCTCTTGTGTCAGTGATCTGCCATCCAGTTGAGGTAAGAGCTGGATGTTGTATGGAAGCAGATGCATCAGACTCCCATGGTTTCTTTGAGCTTTGGTGATCATCTTTCGAAGGAGGCTGAGCTGACCCAGAAGTGGCAGATTCGGGTCTTCTTCTCTTTGCTGACCTACCCTGGTTTGATCCAGCTGAAGGGCCTTCATCATCATCGTCATCTTCTTCATCATCACTGTCATGCTTTCTCTTGTGGTCTTTAACCTTGACTGCAACTTCCTTATTGGTATCCTTCATCTGCTAATTTTTTAAAAAAGCGTCCATAAGAGCATGGGCTAGATGGGGGGGGATAGTTGCAGGATTTTGTTTGCAGTCTTGTTCTTATTCATGTGTTTGAAGAGAGCACTCTTTAGATCAAATTCTTCAAGAGTCACCTTGTCTGTTGACCTGATGGAGTAAGTTGAATCTTGTTTCTCCTCACCTTGTTCCCTTTTGATTCTGATAATCTCCTTTGGACTCTTTTCAGATTCTTGATTCTTGATGGACTATGGGCCAGGCAGCGCAGAGTATTTCTCGATTAAATCTGCAGTGTGTTGTTCAAGAACTGTTTGAAGGAGAGCATCATCAAGTTTGTTCCTAGATAATTTATCAACAACCGTCGGAACTTGGGATTTGATGAAAGCCAAAACATCGGCAGATTGATCAGTCTATCTTGTCTTCAGACATCTCTTGCTCCAATCTTGCCACTCTTAGCTGAAGGGCGATGAATGGAGTGATTTCAGGGAGAGATGTGGTGATTGTTGTAGCTTCCGTGTTGATTGGTGGAGGAGAGACCAGTGACGACGGCTTAATAGATGAGACATCTGTGAAGGGAGCAATTACTGGAGGAGTTGACGTTACTGTCTGATGACTTGGATCAGGTATGGTGGAATCAGACTCCTCTATAACTTTAGATTTCTCCTGATCATCTTCGGTTGGTTTGTCATAAAGAAATTGATCCCCAAAGTTATAAGTGTCATCGAGATTTTTCATGGAAGACATAGAACCAGAATGACTTTCTGGATTTTCTTCGATGACACGTTCGTCTGTTATGAGCTTTAGGTTTTCATGAACCTTTGGGTAGGCTGTCGCGAGGAATTCATCATCCATGTGCTCAGGGTTTGGTCCAAAGCTAAGTCTGGTTTAGGGACGATGTTGTCATGCAGGAGTGATCTCTAAGGCCTTCCAAAAAAAAGATCAGCACTCAGAGTAAACCATTTTTCATCAAGTTTGAAAGCTATAAACCCCAGTCTTTGCATCATGAGTCAGAGTATTCCAGAACAGCTGAATGTAGATAGAAGGGAATTTGCTGATGCAGTGAATGCCCTAACGAAGTTTGTGTTCTTGAAATATCAACTGAAATGTGGAAGATAGGATTCTTCTGCAACTTCTGTAGATCTTAGAGAAGGTTTCCCTTTCCAATCTGTAACTGTTCTGAGCAATGAAGGATCTGTTCATCTCATCTTGTAGGTTCAGGTGCAGGAATATTCTCTTCTGCCATCGTATCTGTTAAAGAATATCAACAAAGATAGACAAACATAGCATATAATCAACGTTAGATAAAGATGTTCGCCTTGAGTTTGACATGCCCTTGATATTCAGATTAGCACGAAGATATTCCACATTAGAGTCACTGGACATTGGGTTAAGTCAACATTGGTCAACCTTGGTCGATGGTCTAGAGATTATCTGATAGGCTCAATGACAAGTTAACTAAGCCTGTATGAGAGTCAACAAGACAAATGGTCCTTTGGAATAGACCTAAGAGGTTTATTGGGCTTATTGGGCCAAGACATGGACAATTAGCCTAAGACGCTGCCCAACAGATCACCAAACCGCCATGCAGTAGGTTAACATTCCGCCATCAAGAATATGCAACCGCTATCTAACATTAAGCAAGATCCAAGGCATTTTAGATTATCTTAATCTCCTAGCAGACAGATTTAACACCCTACAGACAGATTTAACACCTTACAGATTTAACACCCTACACTTTCACATTTGACCATTTTATACACATTCAAAGACCAAGATAAACCATTTTAATCACATTTAATTCACTATTCTCCCCTTCAAAAATTGCATATGCGATTGCCATTTTTGATCTAGTGAATTATAATACCAGCTAATGTACGTTGGTCCACTTAACTAACGAACAAGCATGGGAAAATATGAAGCTTGTTAATGAGAATGGTCAAAAACAAGAAGATTTCTCTTCTTTTGAAGATAAAGCGCACTGAAGCGTACACTCTCCTTTTCTTTGAAAAACTGGTTTCGTACAGAAGAATACGAAAGCCATCGACTTGAGCTAACAAACATTGAGTGTTTCGAAAGTAGCTCAAGACCGAAAAGATTTCTCTTTTCGTTATTAAGGATAAATGCACTAACACGTACATTTTCCTTTTATCTAAAGACGGGGTTGCAATCTAACATTTGATTACAAGCCATTACCATGAGCTCAAAAATTGGAATGTTTTGTTTTATTAGCTCATAACCGAAAAGATTTCTCTTTTCGTTGTCAAGGATAAATGCACTGACACGTACACTTTCCTTTTCTCTGAAGGCGTACACCTTTCTTTACTTTAAGGAATAGGGCTTGAAAAGATGCCAGTAGACGCCATTTGACATTAAGGAACGAGGTTTGAACCGTTTTGTTCAAACGTCATCAAGATGAAGAACGAGGCCTGAACTGATGTGAACAGACATCATGAGACAATGAGGACCGAGGCTTGAACTGCTGTGATCAAGCGTCATCAAGAAGAAGAACGAGGCCTAAACTGTTTTGTCCAAACATCTTTTGAAGCATGTTCATCAGATTTGAATTCCTTGAACTCCTGACGTATGAGATATCAGTCTTTTTGGTAACCAAACTCCGAGTCTTTCCTTTAAAGGATTGACAGATGTACCTGCACTTGAGTTAGAAGTACCTGCACCAAAATAAAGAGTTTGATTGCATTTATATGGGTTAGTGATATCATCATTTGAACCATTTGGAGGTTCACAGTTAACTTTGGTTGTGCTATCGGTGAACATCTTTCCGATAGGTATCCACCTAAGACTAACAGTCTTGAAAATTCTACCCGTTGGTTTCCACCTAAGACAAGATCTAGGAGTGTGTGGTTTCTCATGCACAACGGAAGACTTATTGAGAGAAAACCTTTGTCCTATACCAATCTGCTTACCAGGTTTATGAGTGTGGTTCTTTGGTTCAACGGGATTGTTGTTTGGATCTTTGGGGGAATGACTTTAGCACGAGAATTCTCCTTATTAGGATCTTTGTTATACTAATCATTATGATTTGTATTAAGATAGATTTATGACAAATCGACAAAAACAATTGTTTGAGTCCAAGAAGAAACTAGATTTTCCTAGAGTGATCTACTAGTGCTCACCATTTTGACATTCACTCCACTACATTTGATACAGGAGAAAACTATATATAATGTTTCTAGGTTTTGGTATACAAGCATTAGGAGTGCAGTGTGCTCTAGTAGAGGCCATATCCCTATGATTAGGAATCCTGGTTTTGTCTTGTGTCATTTTCCTAGCATCCTCTAGTAGTACGATATGTTAACCATATACCTTATAACCATTCGATTCGTTATGACTATTCCTTGGTAGTCAGGGCATTCACCTGATGAGTGTTGCAGAGCAGATTCTATAACTTTAGGCAAATAATGAGAGTGACTGTTTATTGCCAAATCATTTTTATCATCAAACTTGGGAGGAAAACCGTGGTCTTGAAATTCTAGGTCGGTTCAGACGTAAACGACTTTCGGTTGTCTAACAACTAAAATGATTTTCTAGATGGTGTAATGGCGGTATTCCCAAGATTGATGCTTTGCTAAACTTAGTATCCACGCTATTTACACCTTATATCTTTCTAGTTCATTTTTTAATGCCGCATTTGCAAAACCTTTTCCTGAAGCTGAGCCTTTTAAATCAGCATTTTCGAAACTTTTGGATTAATTTGGAAATTAAAGATTCATGTTGTCTTTATCTGAACTTTTCGTCTTTTTAATTGAATCAATAAGTTCTTTGTAAGTCTGTTTCAATGCCTCATTTTTCTTTATGCAGTTGCTCATTTGCTGACAAGTTATTTAGCCACACTGTGTTCTATTTCGTTGTATCGTTTCAAGCACATCGATTTCTTTTTTAACTGTGGCTTCATTACTTGTTTCCTTCGCAACTTTTATTGTTTCTTCAAGTTGGCAAATTAGTGTGTTCTGGCAGTAGCAGAGCTTTCAAATCATTATTCACAAAAATTTACGAAATTCTGGAAATTCCTGATTCTTACATGGTTTGTTACTTTGAAATTCTTTCTTCCTTTTGTAGGATTTTGTATTTCATAGTGAAATACATTGTTGTTCCACGTTGTTCAAAAGTTTGAATGTTCTTGTAAATTTCTTATTCAACTTATCTTTTGTTTTGAAGATGCTCAGTTTTAAGCATGCATACTGGTCATAATCTCTCCTCCCATATGACACATAATTTGATGTAAGTAGAAGTGTATTGCTTTCAATTGTTTACAACAGATATGTGTCATAAATGGGTTCAGATTGCTCAATATGTTGTTGTTTATTAGCAATGACAATATGTTGAGCAGTTAATTGTACCTCAGCAAATGCTTCTTTGTCAACTTACTGGTCTGATATTGCATCCACAGCTTGTGTGGTATAACTCCCTGAATGCTACTTGTATTCTGCTTGTCGGGATTTGTCCCACTGCTTTCTGTGACAACCAACCCAGCATCAACTGCTTCACGCATATTGACCTTTTCCTCTTGCCTTTGCATATGAGTTTCACTCTCTGGTTTGCTGAATGCATCGTTGTTTTCAGGCTCTATCAAACTTGCCCTTGATCAATCAGCTGTTATCAAAAAAACTTCAATGTTTGATCTGAATATCTTGAGTCTTCGTATTGTCACTTGACTTAAATTGTTGCTTTGAAGTTTTCATCCATGCAACTGATTCCATTCTCCTTTAGTTTTTTTTTATTTAATGCATTAACTTCTTTTTCTTTCATGCGTTTATACACCTTATGTAATTTACAACTTTAATGAATGACCAATTCAAGTGTATCAAGGTTTCGAGTAACTCACGTCTGTACCACTAGGTTTACAGCGCGTGATGTATTCGAAGTATTGTTGCAACCTTGATTCAGAGATCCGTTGCATTTACCTTTTTGAGCAAGAAATTCCTTGAACTGTGTTCTGAGTGCTTGAAGACAAGTCTTTGCATTAACCCCATGAAGATTCTCTCTTTCAAGTTGTAGCCTTAACTGATCCAGATTATGAAACATCTTCAATCTGAAAGTCTGATGCTCTTTACCAAAGAATGAGCGAAATGTGGTTTATAGCATCATAGCATAAGGCGAATTAAGGAGATAGAGATCATAAGATGTGATCTCGTGTTGTTCAACCTTGTCAGGCAGGGGAGTCGCTTTGTTTTGCGAGCCGTTGCGTCAGTTGCAGCTCTTCTCTCTTTTGAACTAGAAGTAGAGATTTCCATTGGAAATCGATGTGTGGAAATAAATTAAGGATTTAAGTAGATAAATGTGATTGATGTGTGAGTTTTAAAAATGCAATTATGTTCACGGGATTTTACAAGTCTATGATTAAAACCGATAAAAGATTAACGGGATTTTACAAAATCAATAGAAAACCGTGAATGAATAATCGTTTGATGTTAAGGTAGGTTTGTTGTTTGATTAATGCAGTTTAAGTCCTGTTTAGGTTGACGGTTTGTTATTTGGCCCTAAAATATTTGAATTTTGACCAAAACACAAAATTTACCCTATTACCAAAATTTAAATTTTGTGTAAAAATTAGCTAAAAAAGCTATTGAAAAATTAATTTTTTCTTAATTTTTCCCGCCAAAAATAATTTGAATTTTTTAACAAAATTTTTACCCTATTACCAAAATTTAAATTTGGTGTAAAAATGAGCTAAAAAGGCTATAGGAATTTTTTTTTTTTTTAATCAAACCGCTGCTAGTGTAAGCAAACCGCCGTGTAATAGAATAATCAAACCGCTGCTTCTTTTGACAACTCGCTGCCCTAATAAAATACTCAAATCGCTGTTTGGTAACTCGCCGTTTAGCAACTCGCCGTTTAGCAACTCGCCAGGGGTTCTTTTTGTATTTTTCTATTAAAATATTCAAACCGCCTTGGTACCTGTCAAACCGCCTTCAATAAGGCAACTCGCCGTTTGACCTGGTCAACTCGCCGGCTACCTTTTCCTAAAAATCCGGATCTTGTCCCTATCTTTTGTCAAACCGCCGGCAAGAATAACATTTAATATTCAAACCTCCATCAAGAACACACATTCGCTAAGAAACTTCCTAACATAGTTCTTGCTAGAGTAACCTACAATAAGAGCTTTTAGACTAGTAATAATAGTGTTAAATCTAGTGAAAGCACTATTTATAGATTCGTCTTCGAAAATAACGAATTGTTCATATTGTTGAACCAAAAGGTGGATCTTATTATCTTTGACTTGGCTATTACCTTGATGGGTGATTAACAAAGTTTTCCAAATTTCTCTTGCCGTGTTACACATGAAAATTCTTTCATATTCTTTTCTTGGCAAAACATTGTAAATAACCATTTTTGCTTCATTATGAAGAGCGCTCCTACCGCTTCAACCTCACACAAGACTTTATATTGCTCCTACCCACACTCAAAAACTTTTTAGCAATATGAAGAGGGCTTCAAAGGGTTATTTTGGGGAGAACATTCAATTGTTTCCTACAATGATTGTTCAGGGCCCAGTTGTTCAGGGTAAAGGATCAACACACCCAGTTGAGTCCCATCACACACCCACCAGTGCTCCATCAACCTCACAACCTCCAATTACACCAACATCTAGGAGAACTATTAGACAGGAATCCGTAGTTCCTCAGCCCAGATCTCCTACTCAGACCCATGTTGTAGATGAGGCTGCTTCTACAAGTGTGGATGTCAGATATGGAGGGGCTGCCACTACTTTCACTGGCTTAGAAGTAGGACAAGGCAGTGGTAACATTGATAATACCCCCACCATGCCCTAAGATTCACCTCTCCCAAGAGTTAACATACTTGGAAGTGATGAGGGCAGTTTGACATTCAAGAATAAACAGTTTTATGTATAACATTGTCAAAGAAAGTGGAGAGCTTAGAGACAGACTTGAAGCAGACCAAGCTAACATATGGTGCTGCTTATACTAAACTCATCAAGAGGTGAAGAAGTTAGAGAACAAAGTTAAGTCCAACCAAGCTAGAAGAAGGGCCATAATTGTTGTTTCTGATGATGAAGAAGATTTGGAGGATCCTTCCAAACAGGGGAGGAATATATCTGAAATTGATAAAGATCCTACAATCTCACTGGTACAACATGATGCAGAGATTTAGGACACTAGTACAACAAGATTGCCAGTGTACAAGAAGCAGCTAGCTCTTTTAATATTGAAGAACGGGATGACATATAAGCTAGAGTTGAAGCTGATGAAGAGTTAGCACAAAGGTTACAAGCAGAGGAAAGAGAGAAGTACTTTGAAGCTGAAAAAGCAAGATTGCTTGCAGAGCTTATCAATCAAAGAAAAAGGTATTTTGCTATACAAAAAGCTAAAGAAAGGAGGAATAAGCCACCCACACAGGCTCAACAAAGGACCTATATGTCTAATTATATCAAGCACGTGGGAGCTTATACACTACAGTAGTTGAGAAGTTATTCTTTTGATGAGATCAAGAATCTGTTTGAAACAACAATGAGGAGAGTACACATTTTTGTTCCAATGGACAGTGAGATTGAAAGAGCAATTCCTGAGCCAACAGCTAGAAGTTTAAAAAGAGATGCAGAAGAAGAACTTGCTCAAGAAAGTTCAAAGAGACAAAAGACTAGAGAAAGCTCAGTATCAGCTGAAGGACCAAAAGATAAAGAAGAAGAACTGTCACAATAAAGGCTACAGCAAATGAAGATAATAGTTCCAGAGTAAGGAATGAATGTTAAAGCTTTACAAACTAAGTATCCTATAATTGATTGGGAGATTTACACTAAAGGAGCTAGGAAGTACTGGAAGATCATTAGAGTTGGAAATCATACTGTGGTATATCAATTCTTTGATGATATGCTGAAAGCATTTGACATGGAAGACTTAGTGAAGCTATAAAGTCTGGTAAAAGAGAAGTTCAATTCAACAGAACCAACAAAGGACAAAGAAAGAGAGATATGGGTTGAGTTGAAGAGATTGTTTGAACCAGATACAGATGATGAGTTATGGAAGCTTCAAAAGTATATTCATAATTTAAATTGGAAGCTATATGATTCATGTGGAGTGCATCATATGTCTACGGAAAAGGGAATAGACATCTACATGCTGATTGAGAAGGGGTATCCATTGTCAAGAGGAACTCTTACACAGATGCTAGTTGCAAAGCTCTTGGTGGAACAAGATAATGAGATATCCAGAGAACTCCTTAGAAAGATATTCATGAAGGTTAAAAGACCAAGAAGATGAAGTGTTTGGAAGAATCCTCTTAGAGAATAAGATTTTAATTCAAGAAACTTGATGATTTAAAGGTAAATCACAAGTTTAGGGGAGGATTGTTGGGAATTAAAAGTCTTCATACTTAGTACTGTCAAGCCAGCAGTTAGTACTGCTCAAGTTACAACTGCCAGTACTAACCAGTTAGTACTGCTAGAGTAAGTTAGTACTGCCAGTACTAACCAGTTAGTACTGCTAGAGTAAGTTAGTACTGCCAGTACTAACTTAAGACTGCTGCATGAAGATTAAGACTGCTGCATGAAGATTAAGACTGCTAAAGAGATAAAGACGTATCAAGAGATTTGTATTGACTTATTCAGTGTATATCTTATAAAGTTAGAAGATTTGCTGTTATCTATTAGAATTATAGAAGATATGTAGTTATCTTGTAAAGGACTCCTTAGTGTATAAAAGGAGGTCTTAGGGTATAGAGTTTAAGAACAAAATCTACATATACATTCATACGTTTTTGATATATAGCTTCAAGGTTGTAAACCCTAGTACTACACAGAGTACTCGTATTATTGATAATAATAATATTGGAGCTTTTTAGTAATATCATTGTTCATACAGTTTACTATTTCATTAATATTCTTCTAAGTATTAAAGAGTAGATTCCGCATACTCTTTAGTATTTACAAAGTTTCTACCATAGTTATTTTGGATTTATCTAAAGTAACTTAACCTTTACAAGATAAGGAATCGATCTTAAGTTAGGATCAACAATTTAAGTTGTACTTTTGTGATTACGGTGATGTCTAGACGCTAGTTGTACAAGTTGATCGTCAAAAAGGTCGAAACTTGAAAACGAATAAATATAAAGGGGAATTGTGCGTCGGCTTATAAAAGAAAGGAATAAAAGGGTTTTTGAGTTTAAATAAAATGGTTGTTGTGGTAATTTTTCATTTTTGTAAAACTGCTTATAAGGGCTTAATCGAGGGTTTTGCTTATTTAATAAGCTAGGGAATAACTTATTGAACTTATGGGATTTTTGGTATAAAGGGTTTTGGTGTGGGCTCGGCCCACACGAACTTGGTAATTGGACTTGGTCCATGGTTAAGCTTATAGCTTATTTTGTTTTAGGTTCGGCTTTGAGCTTATTAATTTTCGGCTTATATAAAAAGCTTATGGCTTAATTAGTTTTGACTTATTTATATTACTAGCTTATAGCTTACTGTTCCGGCTTAATGAGTCACGGTTATGGGAATTTTGATTTATGTTTGTTATAACTTAATGGGATTAAGGTCCATTGGGTTGATTTGTATTTTGGGGTTTATGAAAAGGAGTATGGACTAATCTTTGCTATCGGGCTAAGTAACTCAGACCATAATGGGCCATTAAACTCAATAACAAGTGAATGAATATATAGACTTTATAAATGCACTAAAGGAATTATGTTGGACTAAGGGAGATTTTGTTGGACTTATCGGATGTAAAGGAGGTTATTTTACTACGTTTTGATAAAATATGTTTAAAATATCGATGATGTCGAAAAAGGTCAAATTTGTGAAAAAGTGTTTTGGATTAAGTTTGAGGCCTTGGAAAAAGTCATAAAAACGTACGAGTCATGTCAAATTTTGCTCTTTTAATGTTGAAGAATGGGAAGACATACAAGCTAAAGTTGAAGCTGATGAAGAGTTAGTACAAAGCGTTACAGTAGGGAATGAGAAAGTACACTGAAGCTAAACAAAGCAAGATTGCTTGCAGAGCTTATCAATCAGAGAAAAAGGTATTTTTCTGCACAAAGAGCTAAAGAAAGGAGGAACAAGCCACCCACATAGGCTCAACAGAGGACCTATATGTCTAATTATATCAAACACATAGGAAGTCATACAATGCAATAGTTGAGAGGTTATTGTTTTGATGAGATCAAGACTTTGTTTGAAACAACAATGAGGAGGGTAAACACTTTTGTTCCAATAGAGAGTGAAGTTGACAGTGCAGTTCCTGAGTTAGCAGCTGGAAGTTTAAAGAGGGATGTAGAAGAAGAACTTTATCAAGAAAGTTCTAAGAGGCAAAAGACTGGTGAAAGCTCAGAATTAGCTAAAGAACCAAGAGATAAAGAAGCTGATGAACTGTCACAAGAAGAGCTACAACAAATGATGATAATGTTCTAGAGCAAAGGAATGAATGTTGAAGCCTTACAAACTAAGTATCCAATAATTGACTGGGAGATTTACACTGAAGGCACTAGGAAGTACTAGAATATCATCAGAGTTAGAAATCATACTGAGGTACATCACTTCTTTGATGATATGCTAAAAGCCTTTGACAGGGATGGGTTGAGTTGAAGAGATTATTTGAACCAGATGCAGATGATGAATTATGGAAGCTTCAAAAGCATATTCATGATTTAACTTGGAAGCTTTATGATTCATGTGGAGTGCATCATATGCCTACAGAGAAGGAAATAGACATCTACATGCTGGTAGAGAAAGAGCATCCATTGTCAAGAGGAATTCTTACATTGATGTTGGTTGTAAAGCTCTTGGTGGAACAAGATAATGAGATGTCCAGAGAACTTCTTAGGATGTTATTTATGCAGGCTGAAAGACCAAGAAGATGATGTGTTTGGAAAAATCCTCTCAGAGAACAAGGTTCAATTCAAGAAACTTAATGATCTAGAGGTAAATCATATGTTTAGGGGAGGATTGTTGGAATATAAAAGTATTCACTAATTTGTATGCAAGGACAAGATTTAGTACTGCTCTAATTATACACTGCCAGTATAATTAGTTAGTACTGCTATATAGGAAGTTAGTGACTGCTGTACTAATTAGACTGGTGAAGGACTTAACGTTGTTGGTGAGATTAAGACTGCTTAAGTGATAAAGATATGTCAAAGAGATTTGTATTTGAGACTTATTAAAGTATATTCTGTATAGTTAGAAAAGATACATTATAAGAATATAGATTTATTAGATGATAGTAGTTATCTTATAAAGGACTCTTAGTGTATAAATGGAGTGATGAGAGGGCAGATCCATAAGGTTTATGGTGTTAGATAGATGTTTTTGATATTGCTTCAAGGTTATAAACCTAGTATACACAGAGTACTAAGTATTATTGATAATATAAATATTGCGAGCTTTTCTAGTAATATTAGTGTTTATAAATTTATATTTTATTAATATTCTTCTAAGTATTAAAGAGTAGATTCCACATACTCTTTAGTATTCACAAAGTTTCTACCATAGTTGTTTTGGATTTATCCAAAGTAACTTAACCTTTACAAGCTAAGGAATCGATCTTAACTTGGGATCAACAAGTGGTATTAGAGCTTGTGTTCTGAAACTTTGATCTAGAAGAAACTAACAAGAAGAACTCCAAACTCACAAGGAAGTGAAGAGTTGGATTTTCTCAAAACTTGTCAAACCATATAATATAAAGTTAACATTACAAACAGCGTGAATATGATATGTGGTGGCTATGAATTAAGCAATACTTTCAAGTATAAGACTTTGCTTTATGAAATGTCATAAAGAATAGAAACTAATTCAAACCAGCAGCTCAAACAACAATAAATGTTGATGGTACCTCAACTGCACTAATACCAGGTCCTGTAACTATGAAAGAAAAGGCTCAAAAGAAGAATGATGTGAAGGGCAAGAATTGTTATCTCTGACGATGAAGATGATTTTAAGGATCCTTCCAAATAGGAGAGGAAGATAGTTGAAATTGATCAAGATCCTGGTATCTCATTGGTACAACATGATGTAGAGATTCAGGGGAGGTATGAGCATGATATGGAGTTTGAAATAGATTTCAATGCTGCTAAGAAAGTTTCTACTACTGAGAAAGATGTTAGTACTGTTTCTTGAGTGTTTCTACTGCAGGTTGCAATAGTTATACTGAGTAGTAGTGGTAGTACTGCCAGTCCTACATGAAATCTAGGTTTCTAATACTTGATATGTCATTACTATGCTAATGCACTGGTGTATATTAGGAAGAGTGTAGCCAAACACAAAGAAAAAGGTAAAATGGATGAATATGAGCCAGTATAAAGCAAGACAAAATTGCAGCAAGAACAAGAAAGGCTTGGTTATGAAGCAGCTATGAGATTGCAAGCTGAACTTGAGGAAGAATAAAGGCAAAGGATTGCCAGGGTACATGAAGCAACTAGTCGTTTTAATGAAGAGAATGGGGAGATATACAAGCGAGAGTTAAGTGATAAAAGAGTTAGTGTTGAGGTTACAATATAGATGAAAGAGAAAGTAAATGAAGTTGAAAATCAAGAATGCTTTGTAGGCTTCAATCAAAGAAGAGGTTTTATTTTTTATTAATTTTTGCTGCACAAAGATCTAAGAAGGAGGAAAAATCACCCAACATGGTCAAACAGCGGACATATGTCTAATTTATCAAAACATATAGGAAGTTCAATATAAATGCAGAGTTGAGAGGTTATTCTTTTGATAAGATCAAGACTTTGTTTAAAATAACAATGAGGAGGATAAACACTTTTGTTCTAATAGAGAGTAAAGTTGACAGAGCAGTTCCTGAGTTAGCAACTGGAAGTTCAAAGAGGGATGCATAAGAAGAACTTGATCAAGAAAGTTCTAAGAGGCAAAAGACTGGTGAAAGCTCAGAATTAGCTAAAGAACCAAGAGATAAAGAAGCTGATGAACTGTCACAAGAAGAGCTGCAACAAATGATGATAATAGTTCTAGAGCAATGGATGAATGTTGAAGCATTACAAACTAAGTATCCAATAATTGACTAGGAGATTTACACTGAAGGCACTAGGAAGTATTGGAATATCATCAGAGTTAGAAATCATACTAAGCTACATCACTTCTTTGTTGATATGCTGAAAGCCTTTGACAAGGATGACATAGTGATGTTGTGGAGTCTGGTTAAAGAGAAGTTTAATTCAACAGAACTAGTAGATGATAAAGAAAGAGAGATATGGGTTGGGTTGAAGAGATTATTTTGAACAGATACAGGGATGAATGAGTTATGGATCTCAGCTTCAAAAGTCATATTCCTATGATTTAATTTGAAGCTTTATGATTCATTAGTGAAGTGGCAACATGTTTACAAAGAGGAATATTGACATCAACATGCTGGTAGAGAAGGAGTATCCATTATCAAGAGGAACTCTTACATTAATGCTGGTTGCAAAGCTCTTGGTGGAACGAGATAATGAGTTGTCCAGAGAACTTCTTATGAAGATATTCATGCAGGTTGAAAGACCAAGAAGATGAACCTGAGTTTAAAAGAAATCCTCTGAGACAACATGTTTTATTTCATGAAACTTGATGAATTTAGAGGTAATTCAAAGTTTAGGGGGAGGATTGTTGGAATAAGTCTTTATACTTAGTACTGACAAGCCAAAGTTGTATACTCAAATTATAACTGCAGTACTAACCAGGTAGTACTGCTAGAGTAAGTTTTAGTATGCTAGTACTACTTAAGAATGCTAAAGGACTTAAGACTGCCTAAAGTGTTAAAGCAGTGTCAAGAGATTTTGTATTGACTTTATTCAGAGTATATTCTATATAATTAGAAAGAGAATATAATATGGGAATTATAAATGATTTGTAGTTATTTGTAGAGGACTTCTTAGTGGATAAAAGGAGATCATAGGTTGTGGTGTTGATAGACATTTGGATATATAGCCTTCAAGGTTGTTAAACCCTAGTACTTACACAGAGAGTATATATTAATAATAAATATAATATTAGAGTTTTCGTAATACATTGTTCTTACAGTTAACTTGTCTTTTTAATATTCTTCTAAGTATTAAAGAGTTGATTCTGCATACTCTTAGTATTCAACAAAGTTTCTACTTTAGTTGTTTTGGATTTATCTAAAGTTAACTTAACCATTAAAAGCTAAGTAATCGATTCAAGTTGGGATCAAAAAAATTTATGGCAGATCAGCTAAAAGGAATGAGCGAAAACCGAACATAATCAAGGAGATCGAGCTTCACTGATGTAGCAATAAAGAAACATGAGACTACGATTAAGACTTTGGAAATACAAATCGGACAGATGAGCAAGGTCTTGCAAGAAAGAGGATTTGGAAGACTACCCAGCTCTCTATGGAGACAAATCCTCGAGACCAAGTCAAATCAATCTCAATTGCTAAATCTAGTTTTTTTGGGATACACCGTATCGGATATGGTCCATACGTCATATCGGGAACACAAAACAGGTGCATATTGTTTCTGAAGTAGTCTTTCCCTAAGGATGACTGTCTGCCTTCAGCTGTGTACAATGATCTCAAAGAATGAAGAATCAAAGTCTACGAGCTACTGACAGAAGGTCGAAGAACTAGAATGCTATTATTCAAATTGTATTTTATGGGGTGACCTCCCTTAGGGGGAGATTGTTAGGATTATGAAAAAGACTCGGTCACCCCCGTGTATTGTTTAGTATAGCAAAGCTCGTAGTTAGAAAGTAAGCTTATGACTTTCGGTATTGGGCCGGGTCTTTTACCCAAGTGTTAAGCCCATACCCAAGCCCATAGAGCTCACAAACACATGTATATAAACCCCTTTCCAGCCATGGGAAGGGGTTGGTTGTTCATTTTATCACAAGGCTTTCATTTGGTTTTTCTCTTACTAGAAACCTTACTTTCTCTCTCTAGATAATTTGCCAACCCAATCATTCTTGCTTGTGTTATGATATCCAATATACTACATTTTCAAGAGATGAGCTTGTAGAGTTGTACAGATTGGTGATAAAGAAGTATGGAGCAAATACACCAGAAGAGATGTATGATAGAGTACTTTGAGGTGATCTCAAGACCATGTTTGATCCACCTCTTAGTGATGCTGCAATCTGGAGTTTGCCACTTCAATAGAAGATAATTAATTAGAGGTACTATCCTACTTGTGCTGTACAATGCCTAATATTGGATGCATCTACTATATATATGTTAACAGATAGAAAATATCCTTTGTCGAAAGATGCTTGCCAAGTGATGCTAAAGATGAAGCTTCTAGATGGGACAATGGATGAAGTTTGTTATCAACTCTTGAACATGATTGAGAAGCAAGCTGGGATAAGAAAGTGATGAGTCTCTCAGTAGCAGTGAGCATGTTTTTGGAAACTATAGACTATAATGGAAGTGGGAAGGGTTTGGGTGTTGGCTAACCACCACACAACAAATGGTCATCAGTTCACCATGCTTAATAGGCATAAGAACTGGCTAGTCCAAAGCAAACGGCTTTGGTAAAGACTTCTCAAATCCGTTAATGGTTGACAGTTTACCAAAAACTGTATGGTAATCAATGCACCATAGTATTGCACTAAAGCATTGGCTACTCCAGAGCAAACGGCTACTGGTAAAGAGATCTCAAATCCGTTGATAGCTGATAGTTTGCTAAAAACTATAAGGTTATCAATGCACCTTGTTATTACAATGAAGCATTGACTAGTCCATAGCAAACGGCTCATGGTAAAGACATATCAAATCCGTTGATGGCTGGTAGTTTGCCAAAAACTACAAAGCCAACTTAGTTGGATGTTGCTGTGTAGCTGTGATGAAGAGAAGACAAAGACTAAAAGACAAAGTATGATCTGTTTTTTTTAAATAAAAAAAGAATAACAAACAGATCATTATTCAAGAGAAGCTAAGGACTTAAAGAAATGTTTGGATACAATCCTCAAAAGCTCAAACTGAAGACAACTGAAGAAACTTGAAGTTAACAAGTGAAGTTCAAGTTTAGGGGAGGATTGTTAGGAATTTTGTATAACAGACTTAATTATGTTAGTGTATTATAGTTAGTTCTGCTAGTTACATAGTTAGTACTGGTAGAAGGATTATCATAGTTAGTACTGCTTATGTAATAGTTAAGTCTGCTTACGCAGAAGTTAGTTAGAGTTAAAGATATGCATGAGATATCTTAGGAAAGGATATGCATTATCTTTATACGTGTTTTGTAAAGCCCATTAGGGTTTCCTTAGTCTATAAAAGGAACCCTAGGCATAGTTAGTAGATATAGTTCTACACAGATCATAGAGATCGAATAGTAATCATAGTTTGTAATCTGTAACCTAGGCAGATTCAAAGTTTAATATAAAAGTTCTTTTGTGATATTCGATATTGTTCTTCTTAGCATTATTGATTAGATTCCGCATAATTAATAGTGTTTACTCAGTGTTTCATTATTGTTGCTTTAGAATTATCTAAAGGAGCAAACTCTTTGCAAGCTGAAGGTTAAAGATCTATTCAGTAAAACGATCCAACATTTTGCACCTTAGCATACCGTGTAGATTAAGCCTATTTTAATCAAAGTTGCTAGTTGCTTTCGTGTAAAGTTTTGTATTTCCTGTGTCAAAGTGAAATTTTTCTATCTCTGTAATGGTCGGGAAATTGCACAATGCAATGGGAAAAATATGTAGCTCGTAAGTTTCGCTACTTTCGTGATTATGAATCATGTCCGAAGAAGAAGTGTTACAAGGAAAAGATTATCCGGATGAATTATGATAGTGAAGACGATGGAATTAAACCGAGATTTATGATGTATTGCAAAAAAAGAGATTTATGATGTATTGCAAAAAAAAGAAGGAAGAAAAATAGTCGGTTCAAAAGAAGTTTATACCGAAGGAATCACTTGGAAGGATCGATTATTCGTTGATACGTTACAAAAATCAACGATGTAAAGTCTTGTAAAAAGTGGCCGATATCACCACTTATTATGTAAAAGTATGTAAAGAGCGGGATGTAAGGGAAGTTGACCATTATGGGAACGCCAACTTAGGTTGTCTTTGTCATTTCTATGATCGAGGCGTTTGTCTATATGTTCGAGTCTTTGTCATGGAACGGTCGGGGGAAGGTTACTAGCAACCGTACCTTATTTGTTGGCTTAATCTATTTGTTTTGTAATTTTGTTTAACACCCATTTTACTTCCCTTTCCTAGCAACTAACCTTAATGTCTACTCGAACGAGGACTTGTTCGAGCATGCATGTCTATTCTGTCGTTACGGCCATGTATGCATGTCTCAGCTGCCTTGTTGGATGACGACTTTTGGTGAAAGTTAGAAGCTCCCTACCCTATATCGTTCTTCATCCTAACCGTTGGTTAAACACGAACAGGGATGTGATCGGATTGTATATGTCTATTCTGTCGTTACGGCCGTGTATGTACGATACAGCTGCCTTGTTGGTGTGGTACTTATGGTGAAAGACTGTTGAATGATCAACCCTAAGCCTTCTTAACCCAATTTATCTTTTGACTTGTTTCTCCTTAGCTTTAGCGGTGGAGATGTGTATCCTTGCCAAGCTTATGATACGAAGCTAATCACGACCGAGCAATTGAGCGTACTACTTAAATGTTGCACCCTAGATTAGTTGAGTGATCTGAGTGTTTTCATTTCTATATTTTGTGAGGAGCTTGGTTATGTACAAGTGATTAGGACAAAACGATGCTTAAACGGAAAAGCCTCAACCTCGGTTGGGATACATTTTCATAAACTAAAACTTTTCTAAAGTCTACTTGAGGACAAGTAGTAATCAAGTGGGGGGATATTTGATGACATCAAATAACGTCACATTTTACCATCATTTATCCTAAGTATTTTACTCACTTTTTATATAATTATTGCAAGATTTGGTACTTAATTGCTTAAAGTTTATAATTGCAGTAATTATGGAGCATCTTGTGAAGACATGCTAAAAGGCGCACAATTTGGAGCTAAAATGAAGATATTTGAAGATTACTAATTTCTGACTATATACGCCATATCCATCAAGAAGATACGGCGTATCCATGCCTGCACTTCACAAATAAACCACCAAGGATCAAGACCCGATACGACGTATCCTGGACATTTAATACACCATATTCATTGGTTAAAAGTCAAAGATCTGCATTTAATGCAGTCAACAGTCAACGATCCTAAAATTAATGCAATTAATGATCCTAGTCAACATTTAAATCATACACTTAATGCTATTAATGAGGGTGGACTATACTTTAAGGAAATCTCATCAATATGCCGTATTGACTGCAATGAATACGGCGTATTGACCAATTTCTAAACACTATAAATACAAGACCCTAAACTCAGTTTTAGGTGTGCAAGTGAAGCCCTAAACCACCAAGTCGGCTATCAGACGATTAAAAGAGCAAAGAAGGTCAGAAAAGAGCCTCAAGATCATAGGAAAGCTCTTGTAATCTTCGCACAACCGAATACGCGTTTGATTGAGGTTTCTTTATTTTAATCATTCATATATCAAACCATGTGTATTTTTATAATGACTATCGGCTGATACCTTTAGGTATCAGTCATATTAATGATACCTTGAGGTTTCTTTATTTTAATCGTTCATACGCGTTTGGTTTGTTTATCTCGGTTGTCTTAATTTATTGTTGGTTGTTGTTTATGTTTATCAATTTATACTTGTTTACGTGCTTTCGTATATGAACTATCATTCAACTGGGTCTAGTCCTACATATTTAATGCGTTGCAACTTCAGTGTTGTGTGGGCGTAGGCTAAGAGTCTGGGATAGCTCTCCATATCTGCAAGTAAGTGGGTAAAGTCCCGATGGGCTAGGGTTTAATAAGATCCCTTTATTAATCACCTAAGGTAAATTATAATCAACAAAAAGGATGCTTTATGCGGGCATGTTAATTATGACAGGATTGTTCATGTCTAGGTCTTTGGATGAAGTACCGCCTAAGTCTTAAGAATGATATGCCACTTCGAGATAAGATATCATTGCACTAATAAACAAACCTGCATTTTATCGAATTATTCATGGTTGATATGTTTTCTTTATATTAGTATTGGACCACTTCTCTATCATTTGTTAATCTTCTTGTGTGTGTTTATTGCTTTACTTGTCATCAAAACCTTAGTTTAGATAACCAAAATTCGTGCCAGCCTCTAAGGCTGAACCACCCATTTATCATTAGCTTAGGTTTTGCATAAATTATATAACTAAAATACAGATAAATTAGACATTAACGCTCTCGCTCTTAGTGATCGACACCCTACTTACCAACGAAGCTACATCTTGACCGGGTATAATGCCTATCAGAGTGTTGTTTTTAGTTATAATCGGCATAAAATAAATAGTAAAACTTAATAACAAAAATAACACCTACACGACGACAAATCAATCATGGTATTTGGGTTGTCTTTGTTGTACATACATTAAGCCGTTATTATATGTTACTGTTTAACTATCTTGCTTGTGTTTTGATTTGACCATGTCCTTGATCCTTGTTTGACCACGATGCACACTAACCTGTCCTTGACCCTTTTTAGGGACAAAACGTGTTGTTAACATTATCAAATTTGTTGAAAACTTGAGTAAATGATTGACTTTGTATCTGTTGACCGTTGTTAACTTTTAGGGACGAAAGTTGTATTATGAAAAAAAATTCCCTCCTTTTTTCAGCATTTTTCCCTCCTTTTCCAGAAAAATAATTTACGTAGCAAACTTCGTCCCTGCCAATTTGGTCTTATATTCCCTATTTAATGATGTCTCAGGACTCAGATACTCCACCAACTGATTATTTCTATTCCATTCTAATGTTGAGAAAGGGAGGTTGTTAATGAGCCCATGATGGATATAGTCAAAACTAGGTATGATTTCATTGGTGGATTTGGGATGATTTATCTTGTAATTATTGACTTTGATAGGAGAATCCATATCGACTATGCCTACAACTTAAAGTTTTCATGCATGATGGGTTTTGAGCATGTACACGCTAATTTCCTCCCAATTTTGCCTATTAGTGTGATGTCTAAAAAGTTTATAACTCGATAATAAAAGACAAAATTGAAATCAATAGGAGGAATGAATTATGAAACTTTGTTAATGCATGTGTTTTTATTGGAAACTTTTATGTTATTACTAATTTTACAGTTGTGAAAGATATGGATCCTTATCTTGACGAAGGAATGGGAGATGTGATAGTTGGAGGACCATTTTGCAAAGCTTCGTGTGTGGAAGCCAGAAGGTTTGATGGAATCATTACCATCCGCGATGGGATGATAATGTAACTGTTAGAAATAAAGAAGTCTCGGTCACTAGTAGTTATTTAGCATTTACTAGCTCGTTAATTAATGATGTTTAATGTAATCGGGCCGACAAAGAAAAAGCCCGAAAGCCATTCTAATGGCCATATGGACGGGCCCCGTTAGAGGGGTTATATTTACCCCTTCATGTTTGGTTTTAGTGATGTGATGATCTTGTAAACCGGAAGTTGTTAGAATGTTCCCGGGTCGTTTATCCCAACTGAGCTGTACTGGAAAATCGATACAGTCGGAAGATTTGAGTGAAGTGTGAAATGTTTTGAGACGTTGCAGGAGGTAAAATTAAAGCAATAAAACAAATAAAAACGTTTTAGAAAATCCTAAAATTATGAAAAATAAAGCTTAGAAAACAAGAGCTCGAATCCGAACCAAGGGGAAAAACTAAAACTTCAAATTTAAACCCCTACGAGAAATTTTCACTTTAAAGTACTCTAGGAGACAAATAACGAAGAATGACAAAAGATCTAGACTGATAACGGAGGTCGTTTGACCCCAAAAACGATGTCAGACAAAACGCTCCCGCCCGACCCCGTTCTTTAAAAGCAAAAAGTTGTCAAAATGACCCTACGAAATATTTTTTATATTTTTCCTACAAAAACTATATGACTTAAAAAAAATTTTCTAAAAAGAAAATATCTTTTTTGATATTTTTGTAATTTTTATGATTTTTTTAATCTTTTAACGAAATTAAATTTGTAAAAATATAAATTGACTTGAAAAATTCTGAAATTTTTTCCTAAAATACTTAACACTATATTCTTCCTACGAAAAATAAGAAACAAAAAGTTTGCTTATAAATAAGCCCTCAAATAAGCTTGTAAAAAAATAAAAAAAAAAAAAAAAAAGAAAAAAAAACAAAAGGGGCTTATAGGGCTTAAAGGCCCCTATAACCCCCAAAACGTGTTATAAATCACCACAGCCCTTGGACTATAACGAAAAGTCCCTAGGCGCAGCGGTATGTGTGTGCAACAAAAGAGAGGTGTACGGGGGTTGAGACCCGGGTTCGAGTCTTGCTCACCCGGGTCACCCCTTGTCTCCTTTCTTTTTTTTTTGGAAAAACTTTGTGAAGCAAAGTTGTTAAGCTCGTGGGGCTTAACAACTTTCTCAACTACAAGTTGTTTTGACAAAAGCTTATAAAATAAGCTGAAAAACAGCTTTTAAAATGATAGTTTGCTTAAAACAAGCTTAAGGCTAAAACTACTAACTCATTTGGATTTTTGACACTTAAGCTAACTTGGACAAATAAGCTAAAGAGGGGGGCTTAATCCTAAACTAAATAAGCACTAAAAAGCTAGAAATTAAAACTAAATAAGCTTAAAGAAGAGCTTAAGTTGGGCAGAAACTACAAAATGCTCTAAAGGTGCAAAATATGCTAAGCCTACTTACTCAAGTAAGTTGGTAAAAGGAAATAAGCAAAAACTATACTTATCCAATTATCAAATAAGCTCCTAGGAGCACAAGTGAGCTTATGAACTAAGCTGAATAAGCCATAATGAAAAATAAGCAGTCTCTAAACTAAGCTAAGCTAAAACAGTCAAAGGGCAACTTGGGGCTTAAAAATAAGCTATCTAAAGGGCTTTTCAAGGGCTGAAATTGAAGGGGCTTAATAAAGAGCTTATGGGCTCTTAAAATAAGCCAAATCCTAGGACTTAAGTATACTAAAAAGCTAAGAAAAGAGGGCTTAAAATCACCCCTTTGCACCAGGGGAGATTAAGTGCTAACACAAGGGCTTATTTGACAGCTTTTTAAAAGCTGTCAAATAAGCTCAAAACTAAAAAATAAGCTTAAACAGCTTAAGTACTCTAATACATGGACTTGTGCACCAATTTTGAACTTTTAAAAACCATTAAAACCTGCTGATATTTAAGAGTGAAAATGGCTTTTAGATAAAAAAAATGACACTTAAAAAACTTTTTGACAGCTTTGACTTATCAAAGTCAAATGACCCAAGGCTTGTTACAGTGTTTTAGGGACCACAAAAACACTCACTGTTTTGAACTAAACTACAAAATCCAAGTGCTTATCTAAATAAGCACTTTGTGGGTGTTCTTATAAATTTCCACAGTTTCAAGGCGTGGTTTATACAATAAAGTTTTTTTAAAAAACAATTTTTTAACTTAACAAACTTATCTAAAACAGCTTTAAAACCAGCTAATATTAAGCTAAAATCTAGTTTTTTAAGACAAACCATACCAAATATATTTATTGACTCCGTTTTTCATTGTTGACCCAAACACCTCTGTAATTTTTGAAATGACTTTTAAAACCTATAAGAATAGTTAACTGAATTTTAAAGGACTAGTTAAACACTTAAACAATATTAACACTAAGATGCTAAAAGTTAAACAATAAGCATCTTAGTTAGATAATAAGCTAGAAGTAAAAAGGCATACTTTGACAGTTTTTAATCAAATGGCATAAAAAATGAAATGAAAAAACACTTAACAAGCATAAATACACACTAATAAGCATAAAAACAGTAATAAGCTAAGAAAATAAGCTAAATAAGCTACTTGCTACAGTAATAAGCAAAAATTAAAAGAAAAGGTACCTTTACCCCTTGCTCAAAACAGGGGTTTTTGAACCTAATAAGCTCTAAATTCCTACCCCAAGCTTATAAATAAGCTTAAACTAAGCATAAACCAATAAGCCTTCTAATATAGCTTATTCATCCATTCTTGATCACACATACAGTAAATTTGTCCTTCCTTGAGTTTTCCTTAAGTTTTGTGAACGCGTTTATGAAAACAGGTTAATAAAGGGGGGTTTTAGTGAGAGCTTAAAGGTTTTTAAGAAGACAATTAAGATTTAGAATACGATTATAAAAACAACTGAATTTTCATTAAAACTGAGAATTACAAGTACATAAAAGAACTTAGCTTAAAACTTTTACACCTAAACTTTTAAAATACTGAAAACTACTAAAAAAAACTACATACATACTACACTACTGTTACAATGCTTAAATAATGGAATACGACTAGGTTTTCTTCTTCTTCTTTGTCTCTTGCATTTTGTGTTGTTTGTAAGAACACAAACAGCGAGTGTGCTTGTTGCGAGAGTACATAGAAAACAAGATCATGGCCCTTCTAAATTCCTTGGGTTTTCTTTTAGAAGCCTTCCGAGCCGTCGATCAGCTTTGGGGGGAGTTGTGGGATTGCCAACTTGGCAATCTTACAGCTGGGAAAGATAGTGGGGGAGGGGGGAAGTGATTATCCATGGGGTGGTTTGGGTTGCAGGGTAAAAGCGATGAGGAGGACCCGTGATTGGTTGGGATTTGAAAAGGGCGGGAAAAAGGGTGTTATAAAAGGGTTAGGGGTGACAGACAAAAGGTTTGGGAGATTGGCAAGTTTGGCCCTTCAAAGTGATAAGGGTGTTTGCACCCATGTGTTCCTTGTGTTTTGTGTTTTTTTTAAATTGGTTTTGGGGACTTGGCAAATTAAGTCCCCAAGAGTTATAACACCAATTGCACCACTCGTCCTTATGGTTATAGCTTTATGGCTTTGGCAGAATTGCCCCTTGGGGTATAACTTTGCCTCATTGGTTAGTATGGACCCTTGTCTTTCTTTTCTTCTTTTTCTTCTTTAAATATAAGTTTAGGGATTTACAAGTTTAGTCCCTAAACTTATTTTTCTTGACTTTTGGCTTCGGGGTTGACTTGGGTTGACTTTCTGTTGACTTTTTCAGGCTTGGGCTTGGACTTTGACTTTGTCTTTTTCCTGCTTTTCTATTCCGAGTCCGGTTTTGTCGTTTTGGCTTCGTTTTTGTCTTTCTTAGTTATCGTTCGTTCCTGCCACAATACAATTAGCAAAACAAGCATATATTTGGCATTTTAAGTCCGTTTTTGGTTATCTTAGCTCGTTTTTAAGGTTAAAGGTATGTGTAATTAACACATACCAATGAACAACAAACTCAAGGTAACAGAGAAAGGACTGATGACAGAGTCACAGGCTGTGAACAACTAAAGAGCATGCTGGACTTCACGCTTACAAACATTCTTAGTCAAGGGCTCCCAAGACACATCTTCAACACACTCAATCAAACTGAGACGACAAAAGAGATTTGGGAGAATGTGGAGCTACTCATGCAAGGATCTAGTTTCACATAACTACAAAAGAAAAAGACCTTGTTGATTCATATGAAAAGGTTCCTGGGTAATGGAATTGAATCAATTACGACTACTTTCTTCGATTCACAGCTGACTAATGACATAAGATCTCTAATGGAAATCCCTAGTTCATCTGAGGGAATACCAAGTTTATCAATAACTTACCTTCGTATTGGGGCAAGTATGTTACTATTATGAAGAACATCAAAGACATATCAACTGTGAGCTATGTTGATCTATACACTCACTTGAAGAGCTATGAACAACATGCCTTGAAGACTATTAGCAAGATGATTCCAAAACTTCTGGGAATAATGATCCCACTTGCTTACATAGTAAGGAAACATCGATCAACCTCTTCACTTCCAATATGTTCCTCACCACCTCAGTATTGCACCTACGTCATAACAAGCTCCTTAGTCTAACCAATGTTTGCCATGCTGGCACGATGAACCAGATCTGAACTTACTAGTAGGTTTCAGGAAAATAGTTCTCCTACCAACAACAGCTAGAACTTTCCTAACTCCTAATAACCCAAGCTACGATTCAGCTGGTCAAATTACACTAGAGATGTGTTCAACGAAGAGCTCCGGGTAATAAAGGAAAACATGCTGCCACTGGATCTCAAGAAAAGGTGGTATATGTTACAACTGCCGTGGTCAAGGGCTTGTGGAAAGGAATGCCATAGGAAGAAAGAAACGAGCAAAGGACTCACAGTGGTTCAAAGACAAGGCATTGCTTATGGAAGCTAAAGAGAAAGGCGATATTTTGGATGCAGAGGCTGAAGCTTTTCTGGCAGATATGGAGTGTACAACACGTTATGCTAAACCATTGGCCATCACTACCACTACGGAATTTGGAGTAAGCCATGAGGATGCATACGATTCTGATGTCGATGAAGCACCTCACCCCCCCCCCCCCCCACACCCTCGCAGGCTGGCATTCATTTATGGCATCTGATGCAGACTGTCCATTTTACTGGACAGTGGGCACCAACAATGATGCTGACTTTCATTCAGAGTACACCACTTTAAAAAAAAACACAAAAAAAAACATTATTGAAAATTAAACAATCACTTCTTTGATAATATGAATCTTCAGGTATCACAAGAGATACACGGGGGAGAACAACTAGACTCCGATGTTGATTCGGTTATCGATGATCATGATAACACCATTCCATATCATCAATACCAATTAAACAACGAAGTTGAAAGTGTTCCAAACATGATGTATATTCTGTCATACCTGGTGAAATATCTGTGATTACTATTCTAGATGATTTGAGGTCGCAACTTGAGGGCCACATTAAAACTAATGAGGAACAAAGCTTTGCTAATGATTCCTTAAAAGCTGAGCTTGAGAGATACAAAACACAGGTTCAAAATCTAGAACAAAGTAAGGTTAAAAAGGATTTTAGAAAATAAAAAAAAAAAACACACTAGTTTTTGAATGTAACAAACGAAATGCTGACCTTGTAAGAACAACTTTTGGGGGTGTCTTTTAAAAAATAATTCTTACATACATCTCTAGTCAAATAGTCTATGAAAACAAAAAGTAAAAGTGTTATGAAAGCAGAATAAAATGTCTTGAGGAAAGTTATCGTGAGGGAATTAGTTTGGTTGAGGAAATACTCTACACCGGTTGTCACGGAAATTTTTAAATCGTATGGTCAAAATGTCCAAAACTTTCCCGATGTATGCCTACTATATAGACCTCTAACTTTTTCCATAAAGGACTTACACAAATCTGCTCTTGGTCATCGTAATCCACTGTATCTCAAATCTGCTCAGCTGTGTCGCCCAACCCTGTATCTTGGTGACGTAATTGTTGATCATGTACATACCCCCTTAGGGTATATGATAGTGAAGTTGACCTTATTCAAGCTGAAGTTGAAGTTAGATAGAATCTAAGCTGTTAGAATTGGATGAAAGACCCGCTGTGCAAAGTGCATTAAGCCTATAAATTATGCTAAGTTAAATAGTTGTATGATACTTTTGTTATTTATGCCTCAAAGCAGTTGTCTAAGATAGGTTTATGGTTACCAGCTAATGAAGTTGTGGTTATAATTGTGAAACCAGTCTAAACCTGTAATAATCTTTGTTCGTACTACTCTTTGTTTAGTCCAACCAAGAGTCAAGTTAACACTCAGTTAAAAATGTTAAAAGCATGTTTTCCAGAGTTTGATAAGGTTGTCAAAGACAGAACGACACCCTTATATATAACAAATGGGGAGTGGCATTTTGAACATACCAAAAAGTGCTTTGTAGAAGAAATAATTCCTTTTTATGAAAAACTCAAAACGCGTGTTAAAGGTATAGAAGATAATCTTTTCAAAGAAGTATCAGAATACATGAAAATCTTTGATGAGCTAGACAAAGAGTATGATCAATGTGTTATTGATAAGAAGAGTTTGGAAATAGAGAATAAAAATCTCCTGATTCAAAATGAGTGTTTGCTAGCTAAATCTGTGTCTAAAGATATTTTTTCTGTTGTGCTTACTTCCAATATTGTTGTGCCGATGAGCGTTGAACCTAGATCTAATTGCGTTGAGGAACACTCTAGAAATCTAGAACTTGAAGCTAAGATTTTAAAGGTAAAACAACTACTTGTTGAAAAAGAAAAACGATGTTCTTTCACTAAAACGAAATATCAGGAACTCGAGCTTAAATTTCAAAAGTACAAAGAATGTTTTGAAAATCCACAGGTTTGTAATAATTCTAGCTCACCTGAACTTAATGTATTTTTTGAAATCAACAAGTTGAAAGATCAGCTTCAAGGGAAAGATGAGTTACTCAGGAAGTTAAAGGCTCAAATCGGTAACATGAACGAAGTTAGTGCCGACTCCAACCCGAGTACTCTAGGAATTTCAAGACTAGAATATGAGTTGTGTCGATGATGTTGTATACTTTAGTTTTAGAACTTGGCTTGGTATATCTTTCGAGACCACAGTATGGTATTTACTATTGGATTTAGATGGAGTAAATTGTTTAAATTGGTAAATTTCTAGGATTACACCCAAAAAGCCTATATATGTTATGTTATTAACTAACCACACCAGTTAGTTAACCCCCGTATAAAACTATTTGTTTACTCTTAATTTTAAGAGGTTTAATAAGGAATTTCCCCTAGAAAAACTTGTTTAACCATTCTTGTTTTCACCAACTATTTGTATAAAGTAGTAGATATCGCTACTTATTTTTGTAAAAGCATGTATAGTATGGATGATTGGGAGTTGATCGTTACATGAACGCCAACTAAGGTTGTTTTTGTTGATCTATGATCAAGAATGTTTGTATATATATTTCTGTGTCTTTATCATGGGAATACGGTTCGGTAAAGTATCTAGCAACTTGTACCTTATTTGTTTGGATTTAATCTATTGGTTTTGTATATTTTTTATTTATTTAACAATAATTATTTCCCTTTCCTAATCCCTAACCCTTAGGTCTTATTCGAATAAGGATGTGAACAATCACATATGTCTATTTCGTCATTACGGCCATGTATGTGTGATTTTGTCCGCCTTGTTGGTTTATTACTTTTGGTGAAAGGATTAAAAGATCCATACTCTATATCACTCTTCGTCCTAACCCTTGGTTTTACTCGAGTGAGGGAATTGAATGCAATCATGTATGTCTATTCCATCGTTATAGATGTGTATATGTGGTTTGTCGCCCTTGCTGGTTTACGACTTTTGGTAAAGACTACTAGTCATATTCTTTAGCTTATTCGAGTTAAGGTTCGAATGCAATCATGTATGTCTATTCTATCGTTATGGATGTGTACACATTATTTTGTCTCCTATTCTGGAATATTGGTATCGGTAGAGATTGGAAAGAGTGATCAAAACCCTTAAAGCCTTTTTAAGCCCAATTTACCTTTTAAAACTTGTTACTCCTTAGCTTTAGTGGGTGGAGTTGGGATCCTTGCCAAGCTTTTGATTTGAATACTCGTCACGCTTATGCCGAGCAATTGGTAGCAAATTAGGTTACATGTTACCAAATTAGATTAGTCGAGTGAGTTAAGTGATTTTCATCTTCCTATTTCGTGAGGTGTTTAGTTGTGTACTGGTAATTAAACGAATAAATGCTTAACGGAAAAATCCTTTGGGATACATTTTCATGAAATTTCTAAAGACTACTTGAGGACAAGCAGGATTCAAGTGGGGGGATATTTGATGACATCAAATAACGTCACTTTTATACAATATTTATCTATGTTTCTTACCCATTTTATATGATTATTGATGGAATGAATTGGTACTTAATGTTTATATTTGTAGAATTTGCAGTATTATGGAGTACTTTGTGAAGATTAGCTTAAAGGCACGCATTCTGGAGCTTAAATGAAGAAATTGAGGAAACTTTCTGAATTTCTATACGCCGATCCATCAAGAAGATAAGGCGTATCGTCGCTTGCATTCACAGGGAACCACGAAGGAACTATAGACCTATACGCTACGCCGTGTCCATAAGCTATTATACGTCGTATAAAAGATTTATTATATACGAAGATTCTGGAAGATATTAAACGTGGTCCCTACTACAAGAAACTCCCTATACGTCGTATTGACTTCGACTAATACGGAGTATCGACCCTATTCCAAACACTATAAATAGAAAACCTAAAAGCAATTTTTAGGTGTGCTTGATCATATTTTCGATTCCTTAACCATAAAAGTTGATTTTCAAAAGACAAGAAGAGCAGAAGAGGTCAAGCAAAGCTTCTAATACCATAGGAAACACCTTGTAACCACCTATACTCTAATAATCATTTGATATTTGGTATCATTCGTTTAACTCGGTTAGTTCACCTTGGTTGATTTTATTATTATTCTTGTATTAATTACAATGGTTAAGGGCTAATACCCTTGGGTATTTGCCATGTTTATAAAGATTTAAATGTTTGGTTTGTTTATATTGATTGCTTAATTTATCGTTGGTTGTTGATTATGTTTATCAATTTATACTTGTTTA